>CM032233.1:36067500-36327500 GCA_019009955.1 Riptortus pedestris
AATTTTAAAAAAATTGTCTCATGTGTACAAACTAAAAGTAAAAGGTGTTTAGCCCACTAATAAGCTGTTCCATAATAGTAAAATAAGAATGAATTGGGGCTGTTACACCTTAATACGACTATAGCGATTTAACGCCCCCTTACACGCAATTTACTTTCAGCGAATTTAACTTTATGAACAGGTAACAGATTTAAATAATAATAAATAAAAAAATACAGTATCAAATAAGCTTTGGCCGTCTCGGTTGCTGAGCTTCATTTTAAAGCATGGCATCAAAGTAGAGTCTACTTTTTTTCTCGAACGATTTTCCGAGGGAATCTAATTTCTTGGCCCACTTAACAGAGTAATTGGCATATGGAAATGAGTACTGGACGGAGATAGAGTGAGTCCTTACCCTCTCTCTTAGTCGATAGATCCCCCTCCTCAGAACCCTCTTAACTGTACTTGCTATCGTTAAATCAATTTTTTTTTTTAATGAATTTTTAAAAATGGTTTTCTTTAAAGACTGGGGGTTGTTTTGGATAATAGTGACCAGAGGGGAGGTTTCACCAGCATTCTAAAACTTTCGTCACTCAGGTGTTCTGTAAACTAAATAGGTTCCCCATATACTGGAATATGACACGCTGATGATCTTATCTCACCATCTATTCTCTGTTTCTCCCGCAGTAAATAGCTTATGTAAACAGGAATTAGTGTTAACTGCACATAAGATATTTAGAGACTGAGGCACTCAAAGTGAATATTGGCTGAGTAGAAGTGGGGCTTAAAACCAAAAACGTCCGTCACGCAGGGGCTGCGCAAACTAAGCAGATTTCCCGCGTGAAGTTTAACAATAGATAAATCTACATACTGGTAACAAAACACCACCGTGAATATCAAGTGAATAAATACAAACGATAATAAGAAACCTTCCGACGGAAAGCATCTGAAATGTAAACAAACAGTTCTGCCAACTTCTTACAGGAAAGAAAAACAATTACTGTAATATATCTGAATATTACGTATTAATATGATTGAAAACTACATACTATATCTAGTACTGTAATTTATAATAAATGAGAATAAATGTTATCTCAATCAATCAAATTTTATTAGTCCAAGAATTTAAGACAGGGGGCTCACAAGAACATATTTACATATATCTCGTATAATAAAGGTCTCAATCAACAATATTTATGTATGTTATTTAAGCTTCGAATAATGTGGTTTATTTTATAACATAGTATTCTTTACGTTACACAAGTAGAAGTGGGGTTTTACAGAAGGCTGAAAACTGGAAAATGCTAATATCTCGGTTAATATTCCAGATAGTGAATAAATGTATATAACAATATTTGTAGTAAATTTAATTTTCAATATGATTTATTCTATACACTTCTTCGATCCGACTTATAGTAACGGAAATATTTCGAATTTTGGAAATTCTCCCCCTTTAAACCCCCCTCTCCCTGGTCAGATTTTAGCTGTTAACGAACTCGATCTTTCTTTTTACATAAAACGACTAAATATCTAGTTTGGTAACGATTAAACAATAATTGCGACCGCTAGAGCGGTAACAGACATGTATATTATATACAGTTTTGAACGGACCTCATTTTCGTCATCTCCTACGTAGGATCGATGGACATTTGAAGATAAATTTCGAAAATCGCGTCATGAGTATAACCTCAATAGCTGATTTCCCTTAAGGGAGATCTACTAAAATACAAATAACACGGTTAATATTCGAGTTTGAGAAAACATGTTTATAGGTATAGTAGTTGGAAATTGAAATTTCAACAAGATTGAGTATATAAAATTTTTCGATCTTACTTATAGTAACTTATTTATACATACTTATTTCGTTTTTCAATGCTCCCTGCCGATTTCAGCCTTTCCCTAATATAATATTTAGTTTTTCTTGAAACGGTTAAGTATCGAGTGTGTTGTTGATCAAATAAAAATCATGTTCTTAAGAACGTCTTATCCTAAGTCACCGAAATATTTGCATTTATCTCAAATAGTAAAAGTACAATGATAAAAAAATATTATGTTTAACCTTTGACTAGAACGTTACATGATATATCAGCTTGTTGTTAATATGTGATGAATAGAAATGGGAGCTTACTAAAGGCTGGATACTAAAAAATGTAAACATCTCCTTAAATATTCGTAACCCAGAAGAAATGTACAGCATAATATTTATAGTAAATTAAATTTTCAACAGGATTGGTTAAATACTATGTTTCGAACCATCTTATAATAACTTATACATTTAGATTAATCGAAATTAGCTCTTGGCGCCCCCCTCTCTCATCCCCCTAATCTGATATCGGCCTTTAACAAGCTTTATCTTTAGTTTTGCACCAAACGTTTAAATATCCAGTTTATTTTTTAGATTTTCATGTAGAAACCTATTTAACGTCAATCCAGCCAACTATCCTTTATTTTCACGATCTATATTACTTTTTATATCTTTTACACCACATTACTCGCTTCTTAAATTGTTTGAATATGTAGCTATACTGGATCAAAAACAAAAACATTTTTCTTCTTTATGACATCTTATTTACTTTCATCCCCCAACGCTTTTATAACATTGTAACTCCTTATCAAGGAGTTCCTTATCTCTAATTTTTATGATGTATGTTTATATGCTTAATTAGCATTGTCAATTTTTCTTTTTCAAAAGCACTAACATAAGAAAAAAAGTCCGTCACGCAGAGGCTGCGTAAACTCAGCAGATTTCCCATGTGAAGTTTTACAATAGAGAAATCTGCCTAATAATAACAGTAGTAGGAAGGTATCTCTAGACCTATTCACGAGGGACGAATAGTTACGGAAACGGCCGCACTAGCTCTCTGCGGATAGTCCCGTACATGGCCGACCACACACACAATACAAATGCAAATATCTCGGTTAATATTCAAGATACAGAATAAATGTATAGAACAATATTTATAGTAAATTCAATTTGCAATAAGATTGATTCTATACAATGTTTCGATCCGACGCATAATAACGGAGATATTTCTAATTTTAAAAAATTCCCCCTCTAAACCCTCCCTCCCACTTGTCCGATTTCAGCCATTAACGAACTTGATCTTCCTTTTTACATAAAACGATTATATTCCGAGTTTGGTAACGATCAAACAAAAATTGCGACCGCTAGAGCGTTAACAGACAAATATATATATATATATATATATATATATATATATATATATATATATATATATATATATATATATAATTTTGAACGGACCTCATTTTCGAGGTCATTTTCTTAAGGGAAATCAGCTATTGAGGTCGTACTCATGACGCGATTTTCGAAAAATTTCTTCAAATGTCCATAGATCCTACCTATGAGATAACGAAAAATGAGGTCCGTTCAAAATTGTATATATATTTGTCTGTTACCGCTCTAGCGGTCGCAGTTGTTGTTTAATCGTTACCGAACTCGATATTTAGTTGATTTATGTAAAAAGAAAGATCAAGTTCGATAACGGCTCAAATCTAACGAGGGGGAGGGGGTGTTTAGAGGGGAAGAATTTCGAAAATCCGATCGAAAAATTATATAGAAACAATCTGATTGTAAATTAAATTTACTATAAATATTGTTTCGTGCATATTTTCCGTATAATGAGTATTAACCGAGATATTTGGATTTTATAGTTTTACGCTTTCAGTAAACCCCCACTCCTCCTAGTATCATATTAATAGGCTGTCATATTATGAACCACTTCATTACAAGGTAAAATACCAAATATTGTTTTCAAGAAAGCTTTATTATACGAGATACAAACAAATACGTTCTGTTGACCCCCCACCCTTGTTTTGTTCTTGGATTACTAAATTTTTAGTGATTGATATAAACATTATTCTGATTCATTGTAAATTATAGCACTAGCTATAGTAAATAGTTTTCAATAAAATTAATATGTTATATTATTATATAATTCGGTAATTGTTTTTCTTTCCGGTGTTTGTTTACATTTCAGACGCTTCCCTTTGGGAGGGGAAAGATTTCTTATTACCGCTTGTATTTATTCACTTAACATTCACGGTTGTGTTGTTTTACCAGTATGTAGATTTATCTATTGTTAGACTTCACGAGGGAAATCTGCTTATTTTACGCAGCCCCTGCGTGACGAATTTTTTCTTCTGGCTGGCGGCGCCTCCTCTGACAGCTGAAGAAACTGTGAAGCTTGGCTTGCCACTTCACACTCACAGGTCCCACCGAACCAATTAATTAATTATGGAATTATCTTGCCCAGATCGAAGATTACTCCACAAACATCTTTCAAGAAATTCGGTATAGGAAAAATTTATGATTGGAAGCTATCTTACCTAAAAAGCTACTTGAAGTAGAAAGGCTCCTCCTCTTAGGGAGAAAAAGGGTGAAGGGGAAGGAATTCAGGCCGTTAGAAGACTATATTTGTGAGAGCACTGCCCGCTTTTCATTGGGCCAACTTTCATTAGAGCACTGAGGGGTGGGGGAGGGTTAACTCTCCCCCCCTAACCCCCCCCCTCTCGTAAAATCTCTACCGCTCACCTGCCCGCTCTCACCCCCCACCAAATAGTTCCACAATTAAGACCATTCTCACTCTAAGCCCTTCATCATTTAACAGTTATTGAGTCTCGTAAAGGATGAATTTTCAACGATTAATAGAAGGTATTAAGATGCTTCTATGTCTTGATGGATGAAAAATCTGATTAATTAGCAGATTAGTATTCGGAGATTTTTCTTCTTGCTGTTGAACTCATGACACGATTTATGAAAAATGTCTTCAATTGTCCATCGTTCCTAACCGGGGGGTGACGAAATGAGGTCCATTCAAAACAACTATATATATTTGTTTTTTAACGCTTCAGCGATAGCAATTTTGGTTTGAACGTTACCCACCTCGATTTTTAAACGTTTTATGTAGAACTACAGCTCAAGTCCGATAATGTTTGAAATCGGACCAATGGGAGTGGGGGGGGGGGGTTAGACGGGATAGGTACATTTATGACGACAATATTCCTGTTCCGCCGGTGCCTTTTCAGAATATTATTAAAAGGAATGCTTAGTGTATTTGATCTCAACATCTAGCCATTTTAGCAGATTTTCCTTAAGGGAAATCAGCTATTGAGGTAGTACTCATGACGCGATTTCCAAAAATTGTTGTCAAATGTCCATCGATCCTACCCAGGAAATAATGAAAATGAGGTCCGTTCAAAATTATATATATGTCTGTTAACGTTCTAGCGGTTGCAATTTGTGCTTGATCGTTACGAAACTCGATATTTAACCGTTTTATGTAAAAATAAAGATCAAGTTCGCTAATGGCTGAAATTGGAACATTGGGAGAGAGGGTTAAGAGGAGGGATTTTCGAAAAATCTCTGTTACTATATGTTGGATCGAAAAATTGTATAGAACCATTATATGTATATATTATTGCAAATTACATTTACTATTAATTTTGTTATATACATTTATTCTCTATCTTGAATATTAACCAAGATATTTGCATTTATATTATTTGTGTGCACGTAACGGACGAGATGAGATCGGCTAACTTCTGTTCTAGTCGTGGGTTTCCGGCAAAAGCTAGTGCGGACGTTTCCGTAACAGTTTGGCTCTCGTGAAATTTCTCTATTGTAAAACTTCACGAGGGAAATCTGCTTAGTTTACGCAGCCCCTGCGTGACGGACTTTTTTTTAACAACCATGTATATAAGATGGGGGAGGGGAATTCGAAAATTCAAAGTATCTTCGTTATTATGAGTTGTATCGAAAATGGAACCTATATTATTAAACTATTGATGTTCCATAACTGTTGTTTTCTCCGTAACTCAAATATTAAGCGTGCTATTCGTGCACTCTTGTTTTCAGCACTATGTAAACCCTCACATCTACTCATCGGATTTTTATATGGAAATACAAAATATATGCTGAGAAGAGATCAATAGTGTGTCATACCAGCTCGTGGGAAATCAGCTTAGTTTACACAGCCCCGGACTTTCTTAAGTATTCTTGTAGAAAGCTAATTAACGTCAGTCCAGTCTATTATCCTTTGTTTTTCCGATCTATACTTCCTTATTTAAGCGATCCGCCACTCGCCTCTTAATACTAGGAGTTGTTTGTTAATTGTCACTAGTTAATTGCTTCTCGCTAAGCATTATTTCTTACTAATTCATTTGTTCAACAATTTTTACTTCTAGAAATAAGTTAAGATGTTGCTCACATAGTCTTCAATTTCAATTTTAAATTCACTTGATTTACCCACCTGTTTATTTATTTCTCCCTCTATTTTATTTATTATTAATTGTATATATCCTTAGTCCCAACCTGGCTAGAATAGGGTAGTAACCTATAGATAACCCGTCCAAATTAACCATAATAGCAAAAAGTGGACGTTAATAAATAATATTAATTGTATTTCATTATCATTGGTAAGGTTGTTGAACTTGTGTATTTGAAGCGATGATGGAACATTGCTAATTTGTCTGAATTGTCTGAAGTTCTACCTAGACAATACGTTATGAGCTGGAATCAATTTAAATATTTAATATTTCCAATTACTATGCAATGCTGTATCATAATTGTTATTTAATTAATACAAATAAATTTACTCACTCTGAGCGGAGGAAACTCTGTGATAACGCACAGACGCCGCTGTAATATATCTTGATCAAGATTTATTTAAGCCATTAAAGCGTACGATAATAGGAGAATGAGCAATTTTGGCTTTGGAAATGTTTGATGTTCGGTAAGGCAGGCTGATGGAAGTTGTGATTTTGTTCCTAGTGGCAGCTCCCTCAAGACAATCTCCTTGAACTAAACTAATTTCCATTGTTCCTCCGTCCGACCTGAGAGCTGAGGGTTCTACAAATGTTGTTATTAAGTAATAAACAGGGTAACGCAGGCCAAAGTTGCCCACCCCAATTTGGCATCCCTATTCTGCACAACACCTCCCTTAACGTACTTTGCCCTCATTCACACGGCAACTCACTTAACTTGCACTATTATATTAAACCCAGTTATATTAACTAACATAGAACAAAAAGCCCGTTTAATTGGAAATGGATCATTTGATAAAGCTACCGTTCATTTACGGGATTTTATGTATATTTAAACTTTTTTATGCCCTCTCGTTTTCAAGACAGGAAACAGTTTACTTTTTACTCCTTGTACAAAGTAAGATAAGCCCAAAAATTGGCTAGCCTTAAAATGTTGAAATTTCATATTTATGAGTTGGTGTTGTAACATAAGTTTGCATTTTTCATTTTGATCGAAATCGACTAAGGGCGAGGTTAGGAGGGTTTAAAGTGGGGCGAAAATAAAAAGCTACCTATTTCTTTGTTTATACAAGAAATACTAAGAATTCGTAAATGTCCTTTTTTGTTTATAATAAAAATATCTATAAATTATGTTCTATGTCTTTCTTCGATCCAATGGATTGGAACAGATGTGTCATACCCGAAATTCAAATGGAAAACATTTTAGCAGAATTCCCTTAAGGGAAATCAGCTATTGAGGTCGTACTCATGACGCGATTTTCGAAAAATTTCTTCAAATGTCCATCGATCCTACCCAGGAGATGACGAAAATGAGGTCCGTTCAAAATTTTATATATATATATATATATATATATATATATATATATATATATATATATATATATATATATATATATGTATGTATGTATATTTGTCTGTTAACGCGGACGTAATTTTTATTTGATCGTTACGAAACTCGATATTTAACCGTTTTATGTAAAAAGACAGATCGGGGGGGGGGGGGGGGTAGAGGAGGGGATTTTCGAAAACTCAAAATATCTCCGTTATTATGCATCGGATCGAAAAATTGTATATAACCAACCTTATTGCAAATTAAATTTACTATAAATATTGTTATATACATTTATTCTCTATCTTGAATATTAACCGAGATATTTGCATTTTTATGAAGTCTATGGGACATGTGGTGGAGGGGTATGTTCGGATTATATCGGCCGTTTCCGTCAACTGTTCGGGTCAGGTGAAAGCTTCTTCTAACCTTACCTTACCTTCCTTACTTTGTGAGATTTATGCAAATACGTTCTGTTCATCCGCCCCCCCCCTTCTTTAGTTCTTGGACTACTAAAATTTGAGTTATTAAAATATAAATTATTCTTACAATTCAGATTCTTACAATTCAGAAGCCGTTTCAGTTGGGAATTTATTTTAATTAACTGAAAGATTTCTCATTACCGGTTGTATTTAATCATGATGGTATTGTGTTACCAGTATGCAGATTTCGCTATTGTAAAACTTCACATGGGAAATCTGCTTAGATTACGCAGCCCCTGCTGCCAATGAGCCCACCAAATTATCACAATTATATATATATATATATATATATATATATATATATATATATATATATATAGTTAAGTTACGCGATTCCAGAGTTTATTTTATTTTCTGTAGCTCTAAAAATTATCAGGGTGTAGTATATTAATTATATGCGAAATCTTCAATATAGTTTTTATGCCCGGTGTTATTTATTTTTAATGATTTAAGAAGTAAAATTAGTTTTCTTTTTTTTTGTGGGGGGGGGGGGTGTTATCTCACCTGTGTTTATACTACGGACACATGAAACAATATTTAGTCATTATTAGAACAAACTCATCCAAGGCCGAATTTGGTATGAAAAGAATCATTACCTGTAGATTACCCGTCCTAATTAGCATTAGTGAAATATAGTGAACGTCGAATATAATTGAAAACAAAAAATGAAGAATACATCTTTTATTTAATTATTTCAACTACATTATATGAGTGAATGTATGAAACTCAAACTTAAGTCACGAACGGCCGATTTGAACGCAGCTATAAATTGCTTTTTCTATGGCAGCGTTACTAAAATTATTTCCATAATGCATGAATTTCGTTACAGCCTGTAGGTAGTCCATTTCGATTAAGTCATGTGGCATAAAGTGGGTATAAAATATGAATAATGGTTACTAAATTAAATTTCAATGATAATAGAGAATTACAGTACTCTGTTATCAGGACAATTAATATTTCGTTATACGCGATCTTTAAACTCGAGAATAGTTCAGGAGTAAAACTAGCTGTACTGCAGAAACGTGTTACCAATTTATGCAAGTCATACCTTTCAACCAGTTACCTCTGTAAAGAGCGTTAAATTCCCTTTAAAGTGATGGATAAACTAGAAACTCGTATATAATTAATATGTAGAAAATTGTGTTGTTTCAACGCCTAATTTCACATGAGATAGACCCACTAAATAGAGCTCTGTATAATTCTAAGATTATTCTTTGAGGCGTCAGAAGCAGTAGCTGCTGGGACAGGTCCCATTACAGGCTTCTGGTGATAGATGGTTAAATGAAAGGGAAGCTTCTGGGGGAGGGGATATAGAATTTCGTTTAGCTTAATATATCTGCATGTTATCGGGACCATCCTTCGTTCCAGCTCTGCAGCAATCGGTTAGGCATTATGTGTCATTTATCAAAAGGGCAGGGGATTTGTACAACACGATCTAAAAATGTATCTAGAAGGTGGCCGCCGCATTCGTCTGAGAAACTCACCTTTTTTTCTAGTCAATACCTGAGTTAAAACACATTAGTCGCAACTTACGCAAATTTCCTAAAATGCCCTTTATAAAAGCATATGGGTTATACGAGGGTAAATATTAAACACAGAATTACGAAAGTTTCAAATGAACCAACCATTCAATTTATCTTTTTAACTCGGGGAAATTTCCTTCAAAAATACATTTATTACAATTCAGTTAAGATTGAGACAATATTCGGGAACGTACTCTGTTTTTACTATTGTTTTTAGATTGTTTAGTTGTATTAGTTCTTCTTCTGTGATTGGTTATAAATTCTATCACTTTAACAGAGAAATCGCGGCCATTAATAGTACTTGATTTGGGTATATAAAACTCGATTTCTTATATTAACGAATTGAATAATTTGTATTCGGTTTGGCATTTTTCAATATTCCAGGTCCATTTTGTTTTGTCGTGTAAACTTTATTTTTGCATTAAAATTATTCAGCTACGTCTAAGGTACTTCTTTAGCTAAGTCGATATTTCTTTAAAACCAATATTTCTGGAGGGATGCTGCATGCAAAGATTAATTTTAAATCAAGAGGTTCTTAGTCTCACAATTCACTCTTTATTTGCCTTTAAATTGACATAATTTGTGACATTTAATTATAGACGCTACTCGATCTCTTCACAGTGAATAAACGTGAACTCATGAAATTTGTACTTTTTGCTAGATAATCATTGCCTACGGTCACTTCTGCATAATTTCTCTCATCCACCATTTGGGGCATACATTAGGGGGGAGGGGGAGGCTTGGATGTTCGATGACCTGCATATTGAATTACATCATGGGAAAGCTCTTGCCGAGTTCACATTGCAAATGTCAGAATTTTACTTCAAATAGCGGTCCAATTTAGCGTTTTCATGCCCCCCCCCCTTATATTTTCATTCCTATTGAATATATATTTTTTTTTAAATTCAACACGACTACGTTTTCCGCGTGAGAAACCATTTCTACAAGTTTTGGTATATGTAATTTTTCTTTTTAAATGGGTACTTCGGTAGTAAATTAAATATGAAAGGAACCATTACCCATTTTGGTTTTAATACACACACACACACACACACACACACACACCAATTCATACACGCACTCCTTCCCCATGCATATATTAATGTAAATTACAGCAATTTTTATTGGAACATTTGTATATAATAAATATTAAAGATTAAATCTAATGAATAAGTTCGTAATGCCAAAATGGAGTTTTAAACATGATTTGAAAATTCAATATACTTTCGTTTTTCAGTGCCTCTTTAAAAAAAAGTTGTAAACTAATATTGTTAGAGGAGTCATTTACTACCACTTTTTTTAATTTTCGATTTTCAAGTACTCTCATTTTTAAGCTTTCTACTAAAACTATTTTAATATTAAGCTAGTATGTCTCTAAATAGCTCAAACCAAGCATAAATTTCAAATCTTCTTTACATATTTTTTGTTAAGTGGGTAATGAAAAATAGAAGGTATTATGATGCCATCTTGTGTCATTTCAACTTGTGGATCTTTTAATAAGAAAATATAATTAACATTTACATCATGAAGGTGTTCCTGGCACATTAATGTGCGTTAAACAATTATTTTTAGAAATTAATTATTTCGAATCCTAGGAGTCAATGATCTTGATTTTTGGTCTCTCGTTAAACCAATAAAAATAGTAATAAATAAAAGAGAGAGACTAACTTGATAAATATAAAGGAAACCGTAAGAAATTATTTTTTTTTTTTTTTTGACAGCTATTCTATTTCCATTCATACTTTATGCAACAAATGAGTTTGGTTATATTCTCATTACGTTTCCTTTTAAAGATAATTAATAAATTCTGTTGTTTTTTTTTCAGGTTGTTTGTTGGATTCTGTTCCTGATGTTCCTCCACGGAACCCAACCATGAACAGGCATAATGGTCGCTTGCCTGGTGGGCATCCACCTCATGAACTTGATTTTGAACCGTCCTGTGTAGTTCGGTCACCATCTGGTACAGTCTACATTCAATCAGGTATGGAAGCTCCAACACCATCTTTATCTTCCATATAATGTTTTATTTTCCACATTTTAGTTGATTCTCAAAAGCTGCACTGCATATGTCATTATTTCCCTTCGAAGTATTAGTTTTATTTCAACATAGGATAGGATGGTGCGAGATTAGTTCTGGGTTGATCTGGTATTTAGATAATTAGTTCATTAAATCACAAAAATTGTATCAAACAGGGGAAGAGTGTATGACCAATTTCAAAACCTTTTAGGAGTAATCTTATTTTAATCAATATACATTTCTATATTATAAAGGCATTTTAAATGAGCATTTTTTTTGTGTCCGAAAATAAGATGAGATATGTGGTCATAATTAAATTTAGCTTAATATATGAACAATTTTTCATGAAAACAATTTATTTTGAATTCTCCAGATTTCTAAAGTGAATATAACCATACATTGAAGAGTTATTAAGAATATAAACCTGTGAAACAAACTTCATTACACTACTACATTTAAAGTCATTAGGAAAAAAATGCCCAAAATGCCAATGTGTATTGACCATGGGTAGGGGAGGCTAAATAAAATATTTACTATGTTTTGATAAAATTAAGTGAGTTAAACATTCAAGTTATTAAAATAGGTTAAAACAAGAATAAAACAGCTTTATCAACATTTAATTTTCTACGGTGTTGATCCTCAGGTCCATTCATGTACCTCATCACTTTTTGAAAGTTGTTTTTTTTTTTTTCATTTAAAATGTCACATGATGATCATTGTCATGAGGCTTAAAGATATTAAAGCTGCATAGTTCCATTTATCGAAAATTAAATTAATTTAATCCACCAAAGAATTTTGTTTTACTATTTTTCAAAGAACTAAGCAAATAGTACTCATATTTTCAATTGAATTGAATTCCCATGTCTCCCTTTGTAAGATAAGATATTCTATACAAAATAAGTTTGATTTAAGTAATATATATAAAAGACACCAATACCACTTACAATTTTCCTAGTGAAGTCTCAAACTAATTATATTACTATTTAAAATAATTATTTTGTAATTCATTTTCCAGATGTTCCAAAAGGAACCATTGACTATAAGTCAAATTCTTCATGCAGCAGTCCCTCCAAAGCAGATATGCAAAAAAATGTGGAAAGGTAATTTTATTTTACTTTCTTATATTACATAGCTTTATTATAGATAAATAGTACATGAAAATATAACATTAGAGATATTGGCCCAAAACCAAGAAATGCGTGGCTCATTGAATAAAATGATAGTTATTCAATATGACAGTACTGAGAATACTAGATTTCTGTGTATATTTGTACAAGTCCTTTGGTAAAACTAATAAATTTTGGGTATCACATTAGTATTTGATAAGACAGTAATGATTATTTTAGCAGATTGCATTTATATTTTGGTCAGCTTAAAAAAAAAAAAAAAAAAAAAAACAGTTCAATATATATATTTTTTTTTTCACTCCCTGTGTTACTAGAAATATTACTGTCATAATAACAATCAGTGTCTTCTTCTATTTCTTCTACTAGAATTTACCTGGCCTACTGTGGTTGATTAAATGGACCAGTAAGAATAACTTTATAACAAAGTAGAATAAAATCATATTGCTAAAGCACTGTTTGGCAATGTGAAGAGAATGTGCAGTTAGTTATTTTTATCTGTAGAACCGATTAACCCTTTCCTTGCGCAAAGCCACTATAGTGGCTTGATTCAAGGAAAGGGTTAAGGGTTCCTTGCGCAAGGAAAGGGTTAAGAAGCATCCATGATATTCAATCATTTGATGAATTTCAAACATGAATTGTTAATAATATGTATTGAGTGATGTTTCTTATGAACAATAGTTGTAATAATTCTTTCTTGTATAACAACAATTGCTCTTATCATAGGTTCATGAGTTAAAAATTGCTATAATTTATCTATTTATCATGCAGTTACAATAATCTATTGTATGTATGATTATAATGTATAACTATTTGTTATCTCATATTTACTACTTTAATCCCCTATTAGTTTAGGCCAAAAGGTTTAACAAAAATATATGTAGTAATTATATTTTTTTGACACTCTAATGCCTTTGATTAAATGATTATTATGCAATTTATGTTATACATTTTATTAACTGGGAATAAATTTCTTTTTTGTCAAAGGAGTTCATTAGGATTTGGGCCTCCAGTTCCTGTTTTACCTGTCAGAAATAACATCAGAAGACCAAATTCAAGCCACCATTTCAATACTCACCGTTTGCAGTTTCAAAAGAGTCTAACTTCAAAATGCTCCTGGAAATGTACTGCTCTAGTTTTTATCATTCTGTCATTAGTATTAACAGCTGCTCTAAGTTATATGGCAAGTAAGTATCTGTGGTTTTATTAAAGTTATGTTATTGGATCATTACTTGCTGCTATTTTTAATTATTCCATTTTGTTTTAGTGTCAAACATCCTACATTGGTCATACAGTTCCACTGCTTGTACTGTACTAGTTAATGAGGAAACCAGTGGAAACTCAGTCAAAACACTTCCAGAAAATGGTAATAGAAATATGTCTCGTTTAAGGCCTGCATTAACATCTTCGACACCATCAGGAGGTAGGCAAATTATGGACAAGGTTGTTGGAGCAAGGCACCGTAGGGATGTAGCCTTGCATGATCCCAGTGTTTTGCATGAACTAGTGCATGACGTTAGTATGGATCAACGCTCCAAAAAGTTAAGTGACACTATTAACAGTGATTTTCCTCTGACTTCAAGTGGTAAAAATGTTTTAAAAGATGTTTTCCCATCCTCTCATAAACAGAACTACCAGCAACATTATATACATGGATCTACCCCACCTAACCGGGCTACAAAAAATAACAACAAACTAGATGAGTCAAGAAAAACTTACATTAATGAACCTGCTAGATCATCTGAGCTTGTCAATTTTCAGAAAATGCTTCTTAGCCCCTTGGAACTTTCTGAAAGAGTGTTATATAATTACAATCCTGGAATACAATTCCATAATAAGCGGGACTTTATTTCCCCTCATGCCATGCCAAATCTAAATGTACAAGTAAATAAAAATGTCATGAATTCTCCTTCTTTTGTTAGTAAAACTCCCAATAGAATGTCTCAATTTGTCGCAGGAAGACTACCTAGCATTAAAGATAAAACTGCAGAACAGTCTAATAGTAAAAAAGGCTCAGTTTTAGATCAGCAAGATTATAATACCAAATTCCATGTTAGTGGATTGTCTAATTCACGAATCAAAGAAGAATCACAAATTAAGCCTTCACTTGTTGTTCAAAATGTTGTCAGGAAAATTAGAGACCAACCAATGGGTTGGTATTACAGAAGCCAGGATATGTTTACTGATCACGATTTAAGTGAAATAGTACTCCTCAATTCTAACATAGCTAATGAAACTTCAACTACTGATATTTCAAATGTTTTAAACAATATAGGTGGAAATTTCAGAAGTTTGGATGATGAAACAACATTAAGACTCACACCTACTACTACAACTAGTGCTCCATCCACTAATCAAAACAACAAATCCCATTCTTATGGGCTTAATATAACTAATAATGCCCCTTCTAATAATATAATTATTAACTTCCCAAATAATGCTAATGGTGTGCATGATAATAAGAAGTTTGTGGTTAACATAACAATTGCATCTGAAAGTAACATATCTAATGAGAATAAAACAAATACTATTTATGCTGTTTCTCTTAATTTACCAAGTAATGGGTTGAGCAATGAAATCCAAACTAACAAAAATGCTGTTATTTCATCTGAAAATGAAATAGCTACATCATATCTAACACCTGCTCCTGAAACCACACCT
Source organism: Riptortus pedestris (assembly GCA_019009955.1). Taxonomy (NCBI): domain Eukaryota; kingdom Metazoa; phylum Arthropoda; class Insecta; order Hemiptera; family Alydidae; genus Riptortus; species Riptortus pedestris. The sequence goes on from CM032233.1 coordinate 36,082,902, forward strand.
AAAACTATATATGGCCACTATTCCGGTGGTATTTGTGAGTGCTCCTGCCCATGCTTAGAAAAGTCCAAAAATAATCATGAATCTATTGTAAATGAAATTTCAGGTGCGACTTCTAATGATACTTCTGAATATGACTATGATATTAATATGGGTGATGATAAAATAGAAAATGAACCAACAACAGAACATCAAGGAACCACAATATTTTCATCAACAGATCTTAATAGTAGTGAGATTAATTCTACTGATATTCCTGATGAGACAACAGAAACTACTGAAGACTCTATCTCAGAAGAGTCTTATTTACCCTCAAGCACTATTGAATCTTCAACATTTGATATCACATCCTTTCCATTTAATTATTCTCCATCAACCAGTCAATATGAATCTTCTACCTTAAACGAATTAGAAGGTCAACAAACTACTGATAATTTTGTGACTCCATCAACAACAGATATAGAATTTAACCAATCTTCGACTTCTGATTATGTAGAGAATTATGGTGTAGAGGTTACTACTCAAAGTACAGTTACTACTGCTTCATCATCATGCCTGGAAGTTACTCAACCTCCACCTGTTATTCTGTTTTTTGAAGGTGAGAATATATTATTTTCATTCTGGTTTATTACTTAATTATCTTACAGAATTATAAATTAAATTCAGTGTTTTGTGTAGTAGTTGATTGAGAGAAAACTTATAGTCAGATAATTGTGAAAATATGTTTTTAAGGTAATGTATTCAACAAATGTGGAATATCATCATAGCACATCAGCTTGAAATTTAATCATATTAATTAGTGCACTTTAGGCCAAAAAAATATTAATTTACTTACATCCTTATTTGCATATTGGTAATAGTGCATCCTTAACATAAATTAGTATTGCATGCTTTTGCTGGTAATGGTAGTTATTTAATGCCTTTCTTTAATCAATGTACAAGTAGAAAACTATATTCCCATGCACTTTAACTGACTTTCTAATTTAAGCCTAGATTATTATTTTAGATATTATATATGTGCTACATTGAGTAATTAGACTATTACATATTACCAATAGTAAATATTTAACTTAATAATAAATTATGAAGAATTAATAAATAAAATTAGAAATATTTTGTTTTAATAAATATATGGGTTGGGTGGTTGGCCATTGACATTAGAGCAAAAGATTCATTTAGATTCTGTCTCTAAACATCCTTACACACTGGTTTTATTGTTCACACATTTTGAGTCTGTTTTTAGTCCTTCATTAAAATGCTATAAAGCTACTCAATCAGCTAGTTTGATATGCCAGGATAAATTACATAGAATATAATAATAAGATTATGTAGAATGTACAGCAGTTATCTGATATGACAAATGAAAATATAACTATAGAAATAAAAAAAAGAAGTTATAATTCAAGGAGAAATATTCATTTTGATGAATTTCTTAATTGCTTAAAATAATTAGATGGTCCACGTTGAATACTATGTTTGATCTCTGGATAGAGTCGTTGACAGGGGGACGGGCAACTGGTGCCCCAATTAAAAAAGTGAATGTGGGCACCTTATGACTTCCTTGTAAATTAAATAAACAAAATGTATGGTTCCACTTCATTTAAAATTATTTCATTTGAAAGTGTTATGCAATATCTTGATTCCAATGCAGTGGAACCAAAAATGTCATAAAACATAATTTATAAATCATTTTATGATAAACAAATAAGGTCCTATACAGCTTTGTTGTCTCTCTAATACCTATAGAGAAATTTGTATCTTTTTATTTTGACCCTCCCCCTCCTTCCCCATTGTTGATTTCAATCAAAAAGGGAGGTGCAGAACTAAAATTTCAATTTTCTAAGGTAAGTCAAGTTGTTTTTGAGCTATGAGAGATATATGCGTAGACGTCATACCAAAAAAAAACAAGTCAAAATAGGTTCAGGGAAGTTAAAACGTATAATTCCATTTAAATCTAATAATGCAAGTATCATAAAATTAAAATACTGGAAACAAAAATAGTAGACAATCTCTTCTGCTTTGGGAGTATTATTCTTTGTTGTAGTTGTGGGTGGAGACTGATGTTGAGGCATTCAAATTAATTAACAGGTTTGGCACAGCAGATCTAGGTGGCATAAGCAGAGAAGTTTAAGAAAATTTTGGCATTAGTTATTCTTCTAAATCCTGTTTCAGGCATGCCAATTTCATCCTGACTTTGACATTATACTTGCCCGATCATAAGTACATTAAAAACTTTTGATGAAAATTTTCCCTTTTAGTGGTCCCAAGCAATTTCCAATCAAAATTACTTGAAAATGTATGCCGGTCATGTTTATACAAACAAACAAAAATTGCCATCGGCCATATTTTTTAAAAAAAATATCATATAGTGTTTCGGCTTACACTGAAAACTGCAGACTGCAACTATCAACTATCGGTGTCAACTGCCGCTTTGGAGGAATTTAAAAAAATGAATCTAGTTTCTGTTGATCTCCAGTAGATGAACCAATGGCATCAGTTTCTCAATGTGATAATATGAGAATCACATTTTTCCCCTTCCTTTGAACATATGCCACAAGTTTGTACAAGCTGCTATGCAGGAGATGATGTAAAGGAGGTCCGTTCAAAACTCTATATATAGATATATATATATTTATATATATATATATATATATATATATATATATATATATATATATATATATATGTCTGTTACCACTATAGCGGTCGCAATTATTGTTTAATCGTTACCAAACTCGATATTTAGTAACTTTATGTAAAAAGAAAGATCAAGTTCATTAATGATTGAAATCTCGCCAGGTGGAGAGGGGGTTTTCGAAAATTTGAAATATCTCTGTTACCATTTGTCAGATCAATAAATTGTATAGAACCAACCTAATAAAAATTAAATGTACTATAAATATTGTTATATACATTTATTCACTATCTCAAATATTAACCGAGATAACCGCATTTTTCAGTTTTCAGCCATCAGCAAACCGCCACTTCTACTCATGCTACATAAACAATACTCTGCTACATAATAAATCACATTATTCGAAGTTTAAATACCTAAAATTGTATTGATGAGACCTTTATTATACGAGATATATGCAAATATGTCCTGGTGACCCCCCCCCCTCCCCCCGTTTAAGGTTTTGGACTTCTAAAATTTGATTTTTTGAGATAACAATTATTCTGACTCATTATTAATTACAGTACTAGATATAGTAAATAGTTCTCAATAAAATTAATATGTTATATTCTGATATATTTCAGTAATTGTTTTTCTTTTCGGTGTGAGGCGGGCAGACGCGTATGTTTACATTTCTAACCTAACACTTCCTGTCGGCAGGTTATTGAAATTGGATGAAACATTTCTTACTTCTGTTGGTATATTTTCACGGAGGTGTTGTGTTACCAGTATGTAGATTTATGTATTACTAAACTTCACGAGGGAAATCTGCTTAGTTTATCTTTATCAGTTGCTGAGTCCTCTTCATGTTCTTCTACCAAAATCTTGGGTACTTTCTACATCTTAATCTTCAATCAGTACCAGATCGACAGCAGCATCATCTTCAAGGAGGCGTCTTATTTCCTCAACATTATTGGGATTTGAAGAATTAAACACTTTTCTGGCTACTTTTTCATGGAATCTGCAAATAAAGAAAGGAAAATTGAAATTTGTTGTCTATATAATGTTATTTAACGCACTGAACCTGAAGGAAGGATCAGAAATGCACTTATTTCTCAAGACTCTCAAGATAGGACAGACTTGTATTGAGTATTGAACGATTATGATAAACAATAACCTGAATTTATGGCGTAATCTGGTAGTCGGCCTCTCAAGCCAGGGTGAAGATCGTCGACAATGGATAGAGGTACTTGCACTAAGCACTATATTGAGCCAGGGAACTATTACGAGTTGTGCCATGCTAAGCTGCCAAGTGGTACCAAAAAATGTGCTCTCAGGTTAGCTGCTCCCAATAGAGGGTTAAATAAATTTAATTGTACTTAAAATAGTACAAAATTAGCTGTAACTTCTTTTTCGATTATTTTAGTAATATCCTGGCATAAAAGAAAAATTTCACAAAACAAAAGATTGTTATATTTATTTACATGGTGGAATTGGCAACAAAATGTAAATTTGTTTTCACACAAATTCTAAATAACTAACCAAAATAATGGAGTCCACAAATTATGATGGATTGTGCTTATGATGTTAGATTAGATGTGAGATTGTTATTAACTTATCATCAAACGTATCAAATTACTTCTCCCAAGACTCACTCTTTTTGTTGTGATCTTTGTCCATATCTTGTCCATTTTACTAGATTGTCTCATCTTACTCATACTCTATGAAATTGTTCTTTAACAATTATATAATTTCAATCAGGTGTTTTAATTGCATGAGTATTTTATATCTAACACTGATTGATATATTTTTTCTACAAAAAAAAAAAATTATTGTTTATTATCAATATATTTTGAAAACAGTAAAGTGTGATTTAAGAAATATATAGGTGATATTTCAGTAAGGAATGTTTAAGATTTGGGGGTGGATAATGAGTAATTGCTTAATCAGTTATTACTTTAAGGATATTTGGACTTACTGTGATGCTTCCTGTCATGTTTGCTGCATTCTCAACCAAGGAATGCTACTTTGTAATTCAAATTGATAATAAAAATGTAGAGTCCCACTCCAATTCAAACTCTTAACATCATATTTGAAATGGTAGCATTTTACTGTGTTACACCCATGACCCTCATTACTTTATTACTGGCTTATCTTTTTAGCTTCTCCTCAAGTTTTGTCACAGACAAGATATTAGAACAATTTACATTACTTGAAGTATTGAGGGTACAAATAAATTTTGAGCTTTATTTTATATGTAACGTTGAAGCTTAATTGACAGAAGTAGGTAACATTTATTTTATTCAAAGTATTGTCCATCTTTAGCTATAACTTTCCCCCATCTTTCTGGCAGCAAACGGATTCCGCATTAAAAAAAGTTCTGGTCTTTTGAGGCAATCCAATAATTGACCAAATTTTTGGCTTCTTCGTAAGGCATCAAATGCTGCTTGGCCTGGCCATGACTCATTGACCAGAGCAAGTGGTGGAAGGAGCAATATCTGATGAATATAGCAGGTGGGGTAGGACATCCCATTGAAGCGCCTCCAAAGTGTCCTTGACAGCTTTTGCAATAATGATGAGCTTTGTCATGCTTGAAAGATTACTTTGTCATGTCTGTTGGCATTTTGGGTGTTTGAGCTTCAATGCTCGGCTCAACTGCTGCAATTGTTGGTAGCATTACCCAGTGATGGTTTAGTTAGGCTGGAGTAGTTCATGGTAGATAACTCCGATCTGCTCCCACGGGATACCATGAATATCCGGTTTGGTCATTTAACTTGTTGCATGGGCTTACCCCACGATTTTCTGCAATTTGGATTGTCGTAGTGGATCCACTTTATGTCCCCCATCACAGTTCGATGCAAAAATAACCTTCTGCATTTGGATCAGTTGTTCACACGTGAAAAGATGTTCGACATTTCGTGGCTTGAGTTCATACGGAACCCAACTTCCTTGTTTTTGCACCATTCCCATGGCCTTCAGACAGTTTAAAATCGATTGTTGAGTAACTCCCAAGATTTCAGCGAGCTCCACTTTAAACTTGCATGAAACTAGGTCCAATAATGCCTCCGACTCAACGCCTTCGTACTTTACTGGCCTCCTTTTATGTTCTTTATCATTGATGTCAAAATCGCCACTTTTAAAACATTGGAACCAGTACTCACATGTTTTAGCCTATTTCCCCCAAGGGAAATCAGCTATTGAGGTCATACTCATGACGCGATTTTAGAAAAATGTTCACAAATGTCCATCGATCCCACCTAGGAGATGACAAAATGAGGTCCGTTCAAAATTATATATATTTGTCTGCTACCACTCTAGGGGTTGCAATTTTTGTTTGATCGTTACCAAACTTGATATTTAAACGTTTTATGTAAAACGTTCAAATATCAAGTTCATTAACAGCTGAAATTGGACCAGTGGGAGGGGGGGATTGGAAGGGTGGATTTTCAGCCTTCAGTAAACTCCCATTTCAGTCATTGCACGTTAACAATAAGCAAATATATGATTAACCGACTTATTTCAAATCGGAATACCAAATATTATGTTCAACAAATCTTTTCTTGATGATATACATGCGAATGCATTCTGATGACCCCCCTCCCCCGTCTTTTGTTCTTGGATTATTATAATTAGAGTGATTGAGATTATTCTAAGTCATTATAAATTACAGCACTAGATATAACAAATAGTTTTCAATTAAATTAATATATTATATTCAGATATATTTCAGTAATTGTTTTTCTATCCGATGAAGAATATTTCTATCTATGTATTCAGCTCTGAGAGGATAACCTGTTATTAACAATTCAGACGCTTCCTGTTGTGGTGGTTATTAAACTGTGAAATGACTGAATCATTTCTCATTATCATTTGTATTTATTCATGGTGGTATTAAGTGTTATCAGTTTGTAGATTTATCTATTGTAAAACTTCACGTGGGAAATTTGCTTAGTTTACGCAGCCCTTGCGTGTGATGGACTTTTTTTTATTGATGGGGCATGTTCCCCATATGCTTCGCACAGCAATAAATGTCCATCAGCTGTACTTTTCTTCAAATGAAAACCAAAAAGTAGGGCTTCCCGCAAATTGTGTGTTGTTGGCACAAAGGCTGAAATGGTTAGAGCACACAATATTGCCAGTGCTTTTGAGAAAATCACACTACTGTGCTTATCACATGAAAAAAAGAATATGACCGCTAAAATTATATGTACAGCAGGAGTAAAGGTATAGTTTAGAAGACCCATAGTGTGATGATTGAATGAAGTTATGCAAGGCTTGTGAAGCCATGGATTCCAAATAGAAGGAGCCAACCTCTACCCTACAATCAATATTTTGCAATGGTTGAAAATTTCCAGGTGCTAAGTAGACTCTAGTCATTATAGTGAATAAAAACTAAATATCTTCATAACATGATAGTGTCGTATTAAGAAATAAACTAATATCAAAGTTTCAAATCTGAAAATATATTTCACAGTGTATTACGTTAACTTTTACTACCCAAGTGATGTATTCAAAATTCATCATTATGCATGAAGTACTGAAAGAGGTAATATTAATTGAAATGGCATTATTTTTGTTAATAACTTAAATAAGTTAACATAAATTTTATTTTTGCAAATGTAACTACCATTAATCTTATTCAAACAGTTTAAGTTATATATTTATATAAATAATTTATTATCTATTCTTTTTATTAGGTGGAAAAACATTTCCAGCTCGGTCTTTCCCTCCTGATGGAACAACCTTTGTTCAAATAACATTGGGACAGAAACTGACCAAAGAAATACCACCATATGGGTATTGGAACATGCAATTCTACCAATCAGAAGCTGCTTATGTTAAATTTGATTACAATATTCCTAGAGGTGCTAGCATAGCCGCTTATGGAAGAAGAAATGCTCTTCCAACTCATACTCAGTACCATATTTTAGAAGTCCTTAGTGGATTTAAAGCTAGAACAACAAGAGCATCACAGGTACATATCTTGTTTCATTAGACAAATGCATATTTAATGGAAATTAATTACTTTTACTCATTTCCTTTTAATCATTTGTTTATTTAATTAACCAATCTAAATTGAAAGCTCTTTATCTCATATTAATTTATCTTTTTTTTTTGCACAAGTTTTCTTAACAAAAATACCCATAGCAATGTAACTGGTGATATTCATTAAAGAATTAAACTAAAATAAATTAAGAGGTATTTCATTGAAAATTAAAGAAATTGTATTTACATAAAAATTAAACATAAAATTGAAAAATCTCACTTTTACGAGAATGTTATACACTTTCCGAGAATTATGCTAAAGTATTAAAATTTGTTTTTTTCTTTCTTAATATGAAACTTTTTAACACAGAATTTGGTAAACATCTTATGTGATGCATAGAACATATGGATTAAGAGTGATAAAATATAATTTAAAAAAATTTAATTAGATGATGAATGAATGACATGTATAATTTTATTAACTATATAGCTATTTTCATGTTAAGTTAACTGAGTTAACTCAAGCCTCAAAGTAAAATAATTCAATTTAGCAATCTGTATAGCTGATTTTGAGACTGTTAAATCTATCTAAACAATTTTCATTGTGGCATTCCTGATGAAGTAAACCTTTGTATGTAAAGGAGATCTTCTGTAGGGATAAATACCCCATGAAACATGTAGGGCAAAATTTTTAAATAGATGAACAAATGAAAAAATGAATTCCAAATGCATTTTATGGCTCTGTATCACAATGAAGAAATTTCAATCAAATAAGTGTTACCACACTATTGGATACAAGTTTTCTGACTAGCTCAGGAATGTGATGTCACTAGAATTTTTTTGAAAGTTTAATTTGGAATTGTATTTCTACAATTTGTTATTCTGTTATAAATTGTGTTTATTATTTATTTATTTCCTGAACCTGCAGCTTTATACTATTCTTTGAACATAATTATTTATTATTACTACGAGTTCAAATTGATTTTAGTCAACTGTGAAAAAAGAAGTAACTCACTACTTAGAACCTGGACATTGGTTTTTATCATTGTATAATGATGACGGGGACCCACAAGAAGTGACCTTTGTTGCCACTGTCTCAGAAGATATGACTCAAAGTTGCCCAGGAGGTTGTAGTGGAAAAGGACAATGCCTTATGGGGCATTGCCAATGTAATCCTGGGTTTGGTGGTGAAGACTGTAGTGAAAGTAAGTAATTCAAGTTATTTCCTTAACAAATTTGATACCCTATTTTACTTGAAGAGTATTCTCTTAAAATAATATGTTGAGTATTGGGGACATAATGTGGTGGGTAAGTACATCCCTTTTCCTGTCTTGGTTGATCTTTGTTTGGAGAGTCTGTTTCAAAATAAAGACTATATCCAAAAGTATATTAATCCCACACCATAAATGTTAACCTGTAATCTTATAGGCTGGGTTCTATTTAATCTTTTGACTATCTAAGTTTCTGTGATCATATTGAAATTTATAAACTATTTTTAAACTAGTAGTTGTGCAAGATTTTTAAGTGCTGTTTAATTCCACTTAGGCATGTGAGTTAAGGTGATGGTCTTAATCTCAAATGTTGAACCAAAAGTGGCAACTCTGATTCCTGCCTAGGCAATGGGAATTTATTTAGAGACAAAACTCATTAAATAAAATCCTTAGCCCTCCCTGGCTAGAAAAGAGAGGTCACCTATAGACAACCCGTCCCAATTAGCCTAATTAGCATTAAGTGGACATTAATAAATAACAATAATTCCACCAAGATTTTTATTTTTATATAAGAAAGCTTTCCATAAACATTGTCCATTTAAATATAATTGCATGTAATGAATGAAGTTAAATATTTATCTATACTTTAGATTTTTATCTTTTTTTTGAACTAGGCTTTGGACCACCACCAAACAGATTAAAAAATTTAATTTTTGGCTTTTAAATTTTGTTTTTGATATATTTTCTTGTTTTTGTAAGTTTATAATGGTTTTAATATTTCAATATTTTGCTTTAAAAGATTTTTTTTTTTTTTTGTATAAAATATTTCAAAGTAAGTTTTGACACAAAGAGCTTTGTCAAACTTACAAAAATGAATCGTACTTTTAATTTCATCTCGATTTTTCTTAAACAAAAAAAAAATGTCTTCTATTTTCTTCAGAAAATGATTTTCAACATGCCTTATCATCTATTTTTTTTTTGAGCTATCTTTGTATAGACATGAGAATTATAGATACAAATAAATAAATGTTGGTCGAAAAACATGTGGCTAACCCAAAAAAACAGATACTGAGTTCTGAGGGTATTTCGAGGTGGGGATCTAATAGGACAATCAGGTGACCCATATCTTGAACAGTTGTAGTTACAAAAATAATACATTCTACTAGCAGAATCTGTTCTGTTTGCAGTCTAGTAGAACAGTTTGCAAACAGAAGTTGAGGGACTACCCATGAGGAAGTATTAGTTGATGCCTGAATACTGGAGATGAGCAGCAAGTCACTAAACAGGCAATCCAATAAAATGGTTTGAAGCACATTGGGCCTGCTAACCTTTAGATACTAAACTGGTGTGTAACACATAGGCCTCGTCTGCCCTGAAACACTATACTGGTACGGGGTAGCATAAGATTTAACAGTCACAAGGGGCCAAGGCCAGGGAATTGTTATCATCCATAATATACTTTTAAACATTTTAAATAAATGTTAATTATTGACTAGTTTTTATTTATATTTATGACATGTTTTATTCATATTCAAACAGGTGTGTGCCCAGTATTATGTAGCCAGCGTGGTGAATATATTAATGGAGAGTGCCAATGCAACCCAGGATGGAAGGGAAAGGAGTGTAGCTTACGACATGATGAATGTGAAGTTCCTGACTGCAATGGACATGGACAATGTACTAATGGAAAATGTGTTTGTGCCAGAGGTTTCAAAGGCAAATTTTGTGAAGAAGGTATGTGCAATACAATTATACTGTCTAATTTTTTTAGCAAATTTCCCTTACGGAAATCAGCTATTGAGGTTTTACTCATAATGCAATTTTCAAAAACAATTCTTCAATATCAAACGATCCTATCTAAGAGATGATAAAAATTAAGTTAATTCAAGTATATAATTTGGTACTGCTCTGGCAGTTATGATTTTTGTTTGAGCATTATCAAATTCAAAATTAAATTGTAGAGAGGCTTAAACGGAAAAAAAAAAAAATTTAAATATCTCTGTTCTTAAGTCGGATAAAAAAATGTTATATAGCCAATCTAGTACCCATTTACATCTCAACGATTGTTGTTCTACAAACATTATCTCTAACTTGAATATTAACCGAGATATTTGAAATTCATAGTTTTCAGCAATCAAAAAATGCCCACTCTTTCTCATCTCACTTCAGTTATTAGTCAATAGATCACAAATCATCTTATTTCAAGCTTAAATGTCACTATTGTTTTTAACAAACCTTTACTTTACCTCAACATGTATGAGAGGTACATGGAGAAATTAGTGTCACGGCATCATCAGTGGACATTATAGGCTCTAGGCCTTAATTTTCAATTTCAATGATACCATACTTAATATTTCATGTAAAAATAAAAGTTTCAATTGTTAACAATTGAAATTGAACCAGGAGGTGAGGGAGTTTCAAGACGGGATAATTCAAAATATTTCAATTATTATTAGTCAGTTCAAAAAAGTTTCTCTGGGTTGCCGGTGACACAACATTTGCATCAGCCTATGTTTCTCTGGGTTGCTGGTGACACAACATTTGCATTGGCCTATGTTTCTCTGGGTTGCCGGTGACACAACATTTGCATCGGCCTATGTTTCTCTGGGTTGCCGGTGACACAACATTTGCATCGGCCTATGTTTCTCTGGGTTGCCGGTGACACAACATTTGCATCGGCCTATGTTTCTCTGGGTTGCCAGTGACACAACATTTGCATCGGCCTATGTTTCTCTGGGTTGCCGGTGACACAACATTTGCATCAGCCTATGTTTCTCTGGGTTGCCGGTGACACAACATTTGCATCGGCCTATGTTTCTCTGGGTTGCCGGTGACGCAACATTTGCATCAGCCTATGTTTCTCTGGGTTGCCGGTGACACAACATTTGCATCGGCCTATGTTTCTCTGGGTTGCTGGTGACGCAACATTTGCATCAGCCTGTTTCTCTGGGTTGCTGGTGACACAACATTTGCATCAGCCTGTTTCTCTGGGTTGCTGGTGACACAACATTTGCATCGGCCTATGTTTCTCTGGGTTGCCGGTGACACAACATTTGCATCGGCCTATGTTTCTCTGGGTTGCTGGTGACGCAACATTTGCATCAGCCTGTTTCTCTGGGTTGCTGGTGACACAACATTTGCATCAGCCTGTTTCTCTTGGTTGCCGGTGACGCAACTTTCACGTCAATTCCTGTCAACAATTTCCCCCTACCTCTAAAGCCAGACCCTCTTTTTTCCTGGACCGATTTTAGCTATTAATGAGTTTGATTATTTGTGTTGAATGAAATGGTAAAATATCAAATATGGTAAAGATCAAATTTTGAGCTAAGAAATAAAATCTTGATTGATGATGTTATGAGACAATGTATTTCATCGAGTATTTAAGCTACAATATTTGGTATTTAAGCTTTGAATAAGGCATTTCATGATATATTTGCTTATTTTTAAAGTGTGAGGATTAAAAGTGGCTGTTTACTATAGGCTGAAAATTAAGAAATGCCAAAACCGCAGTCACTCAAATATTCAAGATATAGAAAAGAACATTTATTTCAACATTTATTGAAAATAAAATTTACAACATAATTGGTTATATAAAAATGTTTCATCAAACTCATAGTAACAGAGATATTTTGAATCTTTGGTTTTCTCTCCCTCTAAACCCCCTCCCCCCCCCAAAAAAAAACTTATTTCAGCTGTTAATGAATTTAATCTTTAGTTTCTCAGAAAACACGTATATGCTTAGTTTGGTAATGATCAAACACCAACAGCTAGAGCATTAACATACTAGTATGTATATATTTAATTTTGAATGGGCCTCATTATCATCATCTCCTAGGTATGATCAATAAAAATTGGAATACCTTTTTTGAAAAGTGTGTCATCAGTACAACTTCAATAGCTGATCTACCAAAAAGATAAATTGGGGAGGACAACATTTTTTTATTGTCGTAAATGTCTTCCTGGTAGCCTCTTCTGTCTTAATATAACATGTGTTTTATTTCATCACCCAAGTTATTACACAAGTATGTGTATTATTATGTAAGTATGGCTATTATTCTGCATTAATTTGCTTTGAAGAAATTTTCTTTTGTTAATTGTTGACATTTGTGGTTCATGCCTTTACTTTTTTATTTATTATGATATTGTAGATGCTTCACAATGCCATATTATTAATAACAATTATTTTCAGTTGACTGTCCTCATCCAACATGTACTGGCCATGGATATTGTGCTGATGGTGTGTGTCTGTGCAAGAAAGGATGGAAGGGTGCTGATTGCAGTGAAACTGATAACGAGGCACTGCAGTGTCTCCCAGATTGTTCTGGACATGGACAGTTTGATGTGGAAACCCAAACCTGTCTCTGCGAGCCCATGTGGTCAGGCGAGGACTGCTCCAGAGGTGAGAGGCGAAAACATTTCATAGGTACGACATCGTACCTACAAGTAGAATGTGATAACGTCGGACCTTTTTTTTTTTTCTTAAAGATTAACCTCACTAAAATAAATATAACTCTTAAAGATGAATATTCTCTGTTCTTAATTGAAACAATCTACAATTCATTGATTTTATTATTTGTTCCTCTATTTTTATTCTCTTTATTTATTTCCCAGAGCTCTGTGATCTTGATTGTGGACCTCATGGTCACTGCGTTGGAGACTCATGTGTCTGTGTTACTGGTTGGGCAGGTGAATACTGTAATATGAAGCAATGTGATGCCAGGTTCGTTTATTATGATAAACTATAGTTGTTTAAATTATAAAACTAAAAAAAAAAAAACAGTTGTATAATTTACCAGGTTAAATGACTAAAAGTTTACAGCACTACAAAAATTGTTATTTATATTTTGAGGATATATTGAAAATTTACAATTTCTTTTGTAGTACCTAACATGTATAGATTGAAACCCATTGTAACTCATAATTGTCATGAGGGGCTCTGGTTTGCCACGTAGGCATTATTCCTAATCTCACTTGGTAAATCTAGAGTGACAAAACCATTAAATAAAACCCTTAGTTCCACCCAGGCTAGAAGAGGGTGGTAACCTGTCTGTAAACCACCCTAATTAGCCTCAGTGGCACAACTTGGACATTAATAAATAATAATTGTCATGTCAATTTAATAACTAATAAATGACAATAGCTTAAGAATTTATTTTAAATATTTGCTCTATAATCATCAGCTTCAGGGCAGAGGAAGCTGATAATTAAAGAAAAAACAAAAACATCACATACATTTAGGAAAAAGGGGAGGCTCTCAGATTATGGTTCCTTGTTAGGCAAGCTGAAACAAATACTTCGCAACACCAGATCCTTAGTTGTGATTCTATTGGTCTCCACATATGATAGACAGAGTGTACCTTAGATTTATTTTGACCCCATATCATTGAGTGAAATATCCATTTGACATTTAAATATACTCGCACAGTTGGGGTTCTGTGTAGAAAACAGAAAAAAATAGCATTAAAAAATAAGAATAATTGTCTCTCCATCATGAATATGCTTATTTTCCTAGCCTTGTCTATTTCAAACAAATGGGATTATTGTATAATATCTGAACTACTATTCAAATGAACCATTACATAAAGTAGGTTTCCAAACCTACTTAACTTCCTATGCTCTATAATGTACCTAAGTTTAAATGTTAAAATGCCACTTAACATTTCAGTTGTTAACTTTCTGGGCTCTAAGTGGGTTCCTGCAATAATTGTCACCCCTTCAGGATATAAGTGATTACATAATGTTTGATCGTCATGGTAGAGGTTGATAGTCTTACAACTCATGTCTTGAACATAATGAATTGTTTCCTATTTATTTGCTTTCATTAGTCGAGTGAGGATTGTGTTATTAATACAATTGATTATCTCTAGATTTAATGAATAAATATAAACCTACTTTTTGTATCTTGTGATACTTTAGTTGGCTTACCCAGTGGATGGTGAAAATCCTGACTCAAAAACAAGCCACCTACTTTGTTCTATTTTGGTAGCAAGATTACTACAACATACATGTCTCTAAAAATAAAGACACCACATCAAGATGGGATTTAGTGTGTTGACACAGGCATCAGTGCTGAAGCTGACATCAGAGATCTCACACAGATATTTATTTCTTATGGCAGGATTGAAATTTGATCATTTTAGTGCAGAGTTATACAATTTGGTTTAAACGGTAATGTGTTGAAATATCCCACAGTAACCAGTTATCAAAATCGAAACCATCAAATAGTAAAGTATGATGCAGGCCAATGTAATAACCATTAATGGGTTACTGTTGAAGGTGTGAATCATATAGAACCCAAAAAAATTGACCACATATATTTCCCTTTTCATCTGCCATTATAAATGAATCAAATCATGAAAAAACATGTGATTAATGTAGTTTCAGTGAATAAGAAAAATTAGCATGAGTAAAGATTTCAATTATGAATAGAGCACATCAATTTTGAATTAAGTGTGATATAGTTAATATGCACTTGAATAATATATGATGTACTAATGTGATTCTAATCATTGAAACTAAGCTTAAAGATTTTTCATTTTGTTTGTTTGAAAACTACTCAGAACAATTTCTCTTATTTTATTTTTTGTACTAATTTTGAATCTTTCTTAGATGCAACGAGCATGGGCAATGTAAAAATGGCACTTGCTTATGTGTTACTGGCTGGAATGGGAAACATTGTACATTAGAAGGATGCCCCCATGGATGCTCAGGCCATGGTCAATGTCGAGTAAATAATGAAGGACTGTGGGAATGCCGTTGTTCAGATGGATGGGATGGAAAAGATTGCAGTGTTTTATTGGAACAAAATTGTAATGATGGGCGTGACAATGATAAGGGTAACTCTATTAAGCTAATATGTCTTGAACATTTTAAAAATTAAATTATTATTCCAGCAGGCTATGAAGCTTTTTTTACTTCTTCGGAAACTGCAAGACCACTAATAACCAATTAAAAATTAGATGGAATTCTCCTATTTATAAATTAATTTTATTTTATTGTAATCTGATTTTTTTTTCTTTTCTTATAAAGTCAAAAGTAAGGCTGCAAAAAAAGTTTTGTTGTTTTGCAAAAAATTTCATCATGATTTACACCAGGTAAATTCTTGGTCTAATCCTAATTTATAAAGTTATTAATTGACTTAAATCATTTCAAAAATCTAATAAGAAACACTATCTAAAAAAATTGAAGCTGATTTGTTATAACCAAGATACGTAAAGAATTTTGACATTACAAGTTTAAATTCATTTATTTAAATATGCTTCATTACTCTTCTTTTCGATTAGTATATACTTTTTCATTACAATTTCATTTATGAAAACCTCTTTTAACTTCATTGCTAACTAACATGCACTTGAAATTTTAATACGTAAATGAAAGTTTCCACCATTCAGTCAATTCATGCCTACTGAGTGTTTTAAAATAATAATTCTGATACTATCACAAACTTCCACTATGAAAATGATATTGCCTTGTCTAAGTCCGTGAATTTGAGAAAAGAAAAAAAAAAGAGTCTCCAGTTACCTTTCAATCTATTTTCTGCAACTGAAACTGTGACAATGAATCTTTGGAGAAGATTGGGTGAGATATGCTATCACTTTTGCATTATTCACTTAACATTATTATACCATTGGAATAGCATTCATTTTGATTGATGTACCATGTTTTTGCTAAGCACAAGCTCGCTTTTTCTGAAGACAGCAAAAATAGGATTCTTAAGCAGATTACATTAAAAGGTGCTATAGCTTTTTTTTTTTTACTAAGAATCCTTTTGTTCTTGAAAAATCACAAAATCTTCTGATGAATGACAAGTACTCTCAATGATACACTCTTTATTCCTTTTAAATTTAAAAATAAGTTTATATTTATGCAATGAAGAAACATTAATTTATTCAAGTAGCTTAAGCATTTGGTTTCATCATGATCTAAAAGCTACGCCTCGTAGTTGTAACCATTGTATTATTTCAGAACACACCATTGTATATTACTATAACCACCGAAATCCATAAGATGTTTGATGTCTTCAAAATAGGATTTTCTAGGCCGTCTCTTGTTCCTCTACTGGATCAAAATCCAAATTGACCTTTGTCAACGAAGTGTTCAATTTTATATCTTGGTCTTTTTTTTAATTATACTTAATAATATTTTAGAGGTATGTGAAAGAAAAAAAATAGTTCTGTAATTACTGCAGTTCATTGTACTACCTTTTTTAGGTATAACGATTGTTCGACTTCTAGTGCACTTGGCTAGAATATTTCCATTTTCATAATAACTTGTGATTACATCAAGTAACAACTTCTTCACTTCACCATCAAGATTCATAAGCAGTTCAGCTGGTATCTCATCGACCCCAGTTGCCATTTTATCCTTCAAACTCTGAAGAGCCTGATTGAATCCTCCATCAAAATGGGAGGACCTAAGTTCACCTACTTATTTTCTCTATTACATCGTCATCGGTGGTAACATAAACGCTGAATAGTTCTATAAATTCTGTCCAATTGTCTCATATTTCATTATTATCAAATAGTGTTTGCCCATTTTTGTTTTTCATTACGTTAGACCAACATTTTGGCTTGAACTGCAAGGATTTGGTTTTACTGTATGCTTTATCAGTCCTTCCTAGTTTGGTGTCTTCATCAACTTCTTGTGCGATTTCATTAGCCCATGTTTCCTTTTGCATTTGTCTATGATCTTATTTTTAAGGCTTTTGTAATATGTGACATCATTGCATTTGATTTATAGGACTAATATTAAAAACAAACAATATGATAGTAACATTTGTCCGACTGATATTTAGCACAATGCAGTTTTAACCTAATTAGACATAATGAACAGGGACAAATATTAATACTCATTTATTCTTCATCAGATTACCTTGTAGACTGTGAGGATCCTGAATGTTGTTCCAATCATATTTGTCGAAGCAGCCAACTATGTGTTACTGCACCAAAGCCAATAGATACTCTAATGAGGAAACAATCTCCCGCTATTACTGCATCATTCTTTGAACGAATGAAGTTTCTTATTGAAGAGGGAAGCTCTCAAAATTATGCACGTCAGGAAGCGTTTAATGAAAGGTATGTTAACTATATAATATTTTATTCTATTTTATTCTTAATAGAAAAAATGCTTTCAAAACTAAAAATAGTGTTTTATATGGATGCTGGTTTCAAATGTGCTAGTAGCAGAAAATATACTACTTACTGCTCGTAATAATTGGTCGAAAAACAATGTTCCTCACAATTGTTTTCTATGCACTCATGCAACCAGGATCCATGAGACTCATGTGTTATTGTTCTGTTTGTTTAAAAGCTGTGAACATTATGAGGTGTTGTTATCCATTATTGTTCCCTATAGTGAAGTACCCTTAGTTTAGAAAATGTTCATGTTCGATGTAAAAGTGTTAAATATCTGTTTTCACTAACCATGGCTATCTTTCTCTTTCTTGTCGCTTTTTTGTGCCCTTTGTGAAATCTCTCTCCCACTCAATTCACATTTGTTTTTGTAATGTCTTTTTCCATTGTTGAAAAACATTTTTGTATATTTTTTCAAATTGATTAACTCATACTTCAATAAAACAAAACTGTTTATAAGTATTTATTTTTTATTCATTAACAGAAATAATTCCTTCATAATAACAATAAAATTTTTAAACGTTTTCAACAATGGTTCATGTTTTTATGTTGATTTGATGGAGTGTTAATGTTGTGAAAATAGATGTTCAATATTCATTGCGTGATATTATTTCTATTTATATGGTATTTTTCGACAGACAAGGAATAATGGAGGTGACAGATGTAAGTTATTCTGAGTCTTAATAAAAACTGGGCTGATAAATTACATAAGCTGTAAAATATTTTTCCATTACATAGATATATGTATATCTATTATAAACTTTCCATAAATAATCAAATTGGGCTCATATTTATGTATAATAAATTCTATTTACGGGCTTCATTGACTTTTGAACTTGTAAATAATGCTCTTCACTTGCCTTTTTTTTTATCTTGTAGATGAAACTAGAACTCTAAAAATTATACCCCATAGACAGGTCAATACTGAGATAGGGTGATTCATTGGTATCTAATGCCATGAAATATAGTTTTTAATAGCATTTAAAGTTTCATTAGTCTAGTACACTAATGACGACAATATTAACTTTCAAAAATTTTAATTCATAAAAGCATTTTTAAAAACATCTATATAAGCAGGTTTCCCTTAAGGGAAGACAACTACTGAGGATCTACTGATTATGCGGTTTTTGAAAAATATCAAATTATACTTGATTGGGTTTTTGTCTTTCAGCCTTTTAACAGAGCAAACTCTTAGTTTCCTTTCTTTCGTCAAAAGATTAATCAAAATTAATTATTTTGAAGACTCAGAAAATCAACATCATATCATCATCCGTTTATTATTAAAATTTTATCAATGACCATGTAAGCTTAATAAAATAACTTTAACAATTAGCTAACATGGTATTGGCATTCTCTTCTTAATGCTGCTAGTGTCTTTTGGAACCACTTCAATGCGAGGTAAGGCTACAGCAAAGTTAGGCAACACTTTCTCACTCAGTTGCATTTCAATTTTTCTATGATTTCAAATGAGTCTGTGCAATTATCTGACTTATTAATTCTTAAAGACTATACAATTTTTCTATTCAGTGTTAACATAATTAAATTTGGAGTGCTTTTAGTTTCTTCTGTTTCAAATCAATAGTCAGATATCATATGATTCAATTGATTTCTACAAGCATGATTACTATATGTTAAGGTGATGGTGAGAGTGTAGTTGTACAGTTCTGTTATTATTCTTCTTGCAAAAGCACTAGTAAAAGTGAAGTATCACTAGAATTAAGCTTAAAATTCAAAGCCTTCATAAAGTAAAGTTGAAAACTCATGGTAAAAACAAAGCATTAAAGTGTGTTATTTTATATATCATACAATTTCAATATAAATTAATTTTTTATCAAGGGTGGTTTTAATTTTGGATGGTGATGAGCATGCTGTTTGTTTCCCGAAACCCTTCCCTGCCTTGATCCTAGTGTTTTCGTGCATTTTTAATTTGCTTCTTTAATTTTGAACATCCACTTTTTATTTATTTTATTTTGAAATCCTCTTTGAATTTCATGCGTTTTTGATTTACATATAAATTTTACAAGAGCAGTTACCTTTTTCCATTGGAGTAGAGAAGTAGCGATATTATATTAATAAAGACAAATAAACTGATGAGTTTATGTATTTTTTAAATAATGAAAACCATAATGAAATTCCTTACATTAATTTGATTCATTATTGACAATGAAATTAACTAATGGATGTCAATTAAATTGTAAATGTATTCTAATATTGATTTTAAACTATTATTTTATTAACAAGGCTGTTTAATTAGCATTTATTAATGAGTTTAAAGTAATTAAATTGAAAAAAAAGTGCTCATTATTTTATTTGTCAAATATTAAATTAGCAAGTTGAGAAACAATGATTTCACACAACAGAGCATAGTTTAAAATTACTATAAGAAAAAGATAAGACTTATATGACAAATGTTATAAAGAAATCAATTAAAAATCATTGTAATGGTTAATTTGAAAGTTTGTTAACTACCAATGGCCTTGAACGGAAACTATTGTGGGAGTAATGAAATGAGGTAGACTTTGTTGTTGTTATTTTTGTTACAAACTCTCAATTAGCCACTTTTAAACAGTTTTAAAAGGCCTATAACTCAGCCACCAATTGGGAACTCCTATCCTAATCAGCTGTTTTTTGTTTCCACTTATGTGTACCCAATAGCTGAACCTCCTGTTTCAGATCAAGTAATCATCCTGAATGGAACTACGCTTAAGCTTCCAAATGATCCAGACATTTCTCCGTCGGGCGCACCTCTGGTCGAAACAAAATCGGGCGCACCCGGCCTGAGGGGCCGCCCACATATTTTAACCCACCACTCCCCAACTAAATAATTTCAATTTAAAACTCTGGTAGGACAAACACGCTAGGATCTAAGGAAAACAAATATACTATTTAGAATGTAAAATAATGACTTTATAGGTAGAATAGAATGAAGCTTAAACTAATACAAGTAAAATTGATAAGGCGCATTCGGCCTGAGAGGCCAGAGTTAGACTAGCACTTATTTCTCAAGATATTGACGAACTTCCGTACAGAATAGCATTAATCTTAGTAAAAGAAACGATTGCAATAGATATATCTTGAAAAAAAAACTCATTTTCGAAATTAAGGAGCAATTGGGAGCAGTCAGCCTCACAAGCCATCAAGGGACCAGACGGGCTGGATGAAGGTTGGCAATAGATTATAGTAGGGGATTCTAAGCATGAACACGAATCAGGAAACTACAGGGAATGGCGACTCACAAGGGAGACAGGATGAGGCAGGGCATCAAAAAATATGTTTTCCTGGCCCCTCAGGCCAGCTGCGCCCGACGGAGGGTCAATAGCTCAGAAAATTCTTGCTCACCACATAGATCGCTCATTATTTATTCTGATTGTCCATTTGTGTTGATCTTTAATAATCTATTTATCCTTCATAGGAGTCTTCTTTTTTAGGCCTTCAGAATGTCTATGGTCTTCTCTTTCGTTTGATTCTGTGTTCACTGCTGAAAATGATGTTTTATTTTTCAAAGGTTTATTGAAACTGAGTATTTATATTTTTCAGTTACATAGATATTTACTCTTAGAAAATTATATGACTGGATATATCTGAAAATGTGAACTATTCCTCTCAGCGCTGGTTCACCATTGCTTTGAGTGCTAATGACCAAATCCCATCTGTGAGCTTAGTAATCAAATGTGAGGAATATATCTCCTAAAAAGGCTCCCCAAGTGGTGAGAAATATGTAAAGTGAAATAATAATTTTGGTTGCTTAGTTTTGTTTTTGATCTTCTGCTTCTCATCAATCATAGACTCATTGACTTTTTTGCAGGTTCCTTGCTTGCCTGGACTACTGTTAAAGCTTTTGAAGGGAAATATGTTTTATTAAAAAACACTGGCTTCATCAATTGTTTTATTTCTTTCCCTTGGAACTAAAATTAGAACAATTTTAATCATTATTTTACTCCTTTTAACATATTTTCTAAAAAGTTTTTTAAAAATTTGCTTATATTGAAGGTAAAATGAGGGATATATTTTGACCACTGTCCCATTTTCTATTCTGTGGCAAACTATTATAGAATACTATAATGTTTATTTTTATAGTAAACCAGGACTTTCTTTGGTGTTTTATTTTTAATTGTAAAGATTTTCTAAATAAAAATAATGAAATTATTTTTTCAGTCATAAATAATTTTTACTAGATATATTATTTAATGGATTGTGGAATCATTGTCTCCCACTAAAATCAATTTTAAAAGACAACATTTTAAATGTATTTTAATGGTTAATTATTCTAATTGCATGAGTTATTCTTTTCAAGTTGATGAAATTCTAATTATAGAGCAATAGAACTAAATATACACTCTTTTTAGTGTTAAAAAAACAGAAAATCCTCTTTACAAATTGTGAAAAAAATTTAATTCAGGCAATTTCTAACAGAAATAGTTAAGCTTGAAAGAAATGGTATTTATTTATTTTTTTCACTTTTTTCTATTGTTTAGCCGGGTTGGAGTTGTGCGTGGACGAGTTGTCACATCTATAGGTATTGGATTAATGGGAGTGCGAGTAAGCACATCATCACATATGGAAGGATTTACTCTGACAAGAGAGGATGGTTGGTTTGATTTACTTGTTAATGGGGGTGGAGCTGTGACACTCCAGTTTGGGAGAAGCCCATTTAGACCCCAGACATATATAGTAAATGTTCCATGGAATGAGGTATTTATGCATTATATTACATATTTGTAGATTAAATTTATCTATGTATGTTTGGGGACCTGGGTTCTTTGGAGCACTTATAATTGAAACAAAAAGGTCAGCTAATAGTAATTTTAGCAATGCGACAATTCTGAGGAAATTAGTGAATTTACCCTTTTCTTCTGTTATCATTAATCATCACAATGGCCATATAGGCCTGTTAAATAACTTAGACAGTAGTCTGTGTAGGACTACCACTGAAATTCACAAATCAGGTTCTTTTAGGAATTGACGCACAGTTCAAATCAACTTACAAAAAAGATTGTCTGTATTGGAAGTTAACAAAAGAAAGTGCAAAGTAATTGGCTCGGTCTTTGAATGATTAATTGCATCATTGTAATGAATATTTCTAGCTCGTTATTCTAAAGCTTTAAATCATAAGTCATAATTATAATTTATTCCATTTAATTAAAATAAAATAATGGAAATTGTCTAATCCTGTGTTCAAACTATTTAGTAGCTTAATTGACCATGAATATTGTTTGTGAGGGTTGTTTTATGCTAATTATTGCATATTGTATGATTCATTTCTAAATTTTAGAGTTAACTGTGTAGTTGTTAAATCTTGAACCATTTTTTAATCTAAATTAACCAATGTTCAGTTAAATGTAAAAGTAAATAGTGATGAAAGAGAGATTGTTGCTGACAATGATGAATAATAGACTAATTGATATCCATTCACACCAACTGTGTACATTAACCCTTTCTTTGCGCAAAGAAAGGTTTAATATCATTAAAACTAGATCTCTATGTACAAAATAACTGTATAGGGATGAATTACATAGTTTAAAATATCAATTAAAAATTTATTTTAACCTCAGAAATTATGGAATTATGAAAATTTAACATGTAATTATTTATTTATTTGTTGGAGCTCTACATTTATGGCAAATTTAGTTCTTAAATACTTAAAAATAAAAAGTCATCAAAAAGCATACAGTCAAGTAATTTGTGAAAAAAAAATCTTACTTGCACTTTCCAGAGATTTTGCATAGAAACATTTAGAAACTTCTCATGAAAATTCATATTACTCAATGGCATCTACAAGCAAAATCTGATCTGAGCTAGAAGTCAACAGATAAAATTATAATCTGTCTGATTACATTGTAATTGCCTTTATTTTGGAGTTTGTACAAAAGGAATTTGGAATTGTCTTTAGTCGGTATAAATAAAAGGATATATTCCTAATAATTAATTTATTTCGGCATTATCATTGGGTTAATTTTTAACAAAGAGAAACCTGCAGGTGGCAATGTGAATTTTCTTATCACAGTTTCAAATTAGCCAGAGGATTGGGCCTATTGCATTCCCTTATAAATTAATTGCAGGAAGATAATCTCTTATTTATGGTGGAGGAATTATCCCATTGAATCCAAAAATAATCTGTAGCACACTGAAAGATTCTCTAGAATGGCCAACTTGAGGACTGGGCAAAGAAAAAAAATAAGAGTCACTTTGGGTATTTCACAAAAGTCCAGGCAATGTTGATAATACTCACCCAAAACACACACGTTGTTGAGAACTCCACTTAAATGTACTTTCTTATCTTTGTCTCCCCTCTTTTATCTGTTGAAAGTTCAAGTGTAATTCATATATTTGATGATGGCTATTAATTCTGGTTTGATGAACTTTTAGAGAAATTATTTTTTTTTAATATTACATGACTACTGTGATATTCTTTAAATTTCTTTCTAAAACAGTTCCTTTAATTGTTTAAACAAACTCCAATGATCTATTTCTTTTTGTATTTTAGGTAGTAATTATAGATACAATAGTAATGTGGGCAGTAGAGACAAAGCCTCCTTCATTCGGGCCTCATGCATGTAGAGCTCATGACTATGATGTAATGAAGCCTGTAGTTCTTGCAACATGGAAACATGGTTTTCAAGGATCCTGCCCTGACAAAAGTGCTATATTAGTGGAGTCACAAGTAAATATATTTTATTTATAATTTTTAATGAACTATCATTGAGTTTTTATTATGATGAAGTATTATATTTTCATAAAAACAACATGATTGCAATATTTTTAAGTGACTTTTAATCTGGAATTGACAGATTTTATCCATTATTTTTAAGATCTCATAACATATTACAATTCTTTATTTCGGAATAAGGGGGAGGGGGAGTTCAACATTGATTAAAAAAAAAAATTTAATTTAAATTCCTAATAATTCATAGGTGAAAAATTTTAACACTTCTCATCTCATATTCTAAAAATGTTTGCTATATGAATATTATGTAACATATTACATAACAAATAAAGATGAATCTTATACAGGGTGTGGCTATTAAATAATGAGACTGACGCTGCTACAGAAGAAGTGCGCATGCGTCAAACACCAGCAACTAACAGCTGTTATCATGAAGCTTCCTCTTTCGAATATTGTGCCTCTCGCTTCTGTAAACAAATCAGTACAGCCGTAGCCTTCGTTCGCATTGGAGTTGTTTTTTTGTTTCGCCGGAAAAATGTTAAGTGTAGCAGTAGAGCAACGAATTGTTGTGAAATTTCATGTGAAACTTGGAAAAACCACTACTGAAACTTATAATTTATTGAAAGAAGTGTATGGCAATGAATGTTTATTGCATGCACGTGTTTTGAGTGGTTTAAGCGTTTTCAAGATGGCCGAGAAGACGTTCAAGATGATTCACGCCCGGGTCGCCCTTCCACGTCGAAAACGGATAACAATATCGAAAAAATCGGTAATCTGATTCGATCTGACCGTCGGTTAAGCATTCGTGCGATTGCTGAAACTGTACGAATTGATAAAGAATCCGTACGGCAAATATTAAATAACAATTTTAACATGCAAAAAGTGTGTGCCAAAATGGTGCCTAAAATTCTCACATTTGAACAACTGGAAGCTCGCAAAAATGTTTGTACTGACACTTTGAATGCCATTGAAAATGACCCAAACTTACTGGAAAGGATAATAACATGTGACGAATCATGATTTGTTATGTATGATCCTGAAACAAAGCGCCAATTCATGCACTGGAAGAGCCCATCTTCACCGAGAGCCAAAAAAGCTCGAATGAGCCAATCAAAATTCAAAGCAATGTTGATTGTTTTTTTCAATATTCATGGGATTGTGAACCTTCACTGGGTTCCTGAAGGTCAAACGATTAATCAACATTACTACCTTCACGTTCTTGCTGAACTCCGTGAAAGAATAAGGAAAAAACGACCTGAATTGTGGAAGGACAAGTCATGGGTTCTCCACCAAGACAATGCACCGGCTCATACCGCATTGTCTGTTAAGAGGTTTCTAGCCAAATTCAGCATCCCAGTGTTAGACCATCCGCCTTATTCACCAGATCTTGCGCCGTGCGACTTCTATCTGTTTCCTAAGGTGAAATCTGCATTAAAAGGAACAAGATTTTAGTCTGTTGAAGCTGTGAAAGAGAAAGCGACACGCGTCCTGAAGGAGCTGACAGAAAAAGACTTCCAGCACTGTTTCGAACAATGGAAGGCTTGCATGGAGCGTTGTAGGGATAAAGGAGGGGTGTATATTGAAGGTGATAATAAGTAAAAATGTATGAAATAAAAATAAAATGTTTTACAGCGTCAGTCTCGTTATTTAATAGCCACACCCCGTATGATTACTCATTAAATATATATATATATATATATATATATATATATATATATATATATATATATGAGTTCTGTGAATACTTTCCTATTATCTTAATTTTGTTTAATTACATTATATAGTTCTCTGTCAAATTTAATTGTGGTATTTATTTATATCTAAATACAAAGAAATTAGATTGAGAGGAATAGTTTCTATGTCTTAGAACATGAAGGAGTTAATGATCCCCATTATTTATGATCTTTTTTTCTTTCTTTTATCTTTTTCGGATCAATTAAATTGTCTTCATCAAGTATGAAAAATCTCTTGGCTGACAAATTGTGGATAAAAACTAATTTAAAAAATACTGCCACATTAATAATTTTATTATGATTGATATGAAGATAGTCAGCCACGAATAGCTGGCGAGGTGGGTAAATAGTTGGAAGTCAGCTTGGATGGTGAAGAACTGACACTCTTGTAGAAAGAAGAGAATTTATGGTAGATTTCTGCTGCTAATGAGTTCTAGAAAGAGACCAGTGAAGTGTACGACGTTTAAACAACTGTGTTATTGTAATGTTTTAAAATGAACACAGTTCTTCACTATCCTAGCCTACACCCAACAATCTATCCACCATGTTTCCTAATATTTTTTTTCCAGTTAAGTGCTTTATTATTTCAAATATTTGATATTAAACTTGTTTCAATGAATCGGGTCGGACCCCATTCTTCTAATTAAATATTAGAAATAGTATATTTACTGATGGTGTATTCCCTCTCATTTCATTCATAAATTTAATGTAAACAGGTTATTATTTAAGGCAATAAGTTTAAACCAAATCTGGATCTATTGTGTAATGTAAAGTTCCAGTTAAAGTAAATAAAAAGATCCAACTTCCTCAATAAAGATTATTAATGCGACAAAGTGTTTTTCATGCAGGCGTTAGCGCCTTGTTAATACACAATTCATGTAATATCTATATCTAATATGATAACAATAAATAAAATGAAGAGTTAACACTTAAAAATTGTTTCTAAAAGACTAAATAGCAATTTAAAAAACACGCACAACATCAATATTTAAAACCAAATTATTAAGTCAACAAATAAACAACTCCATATATTTCACATACAAGCTTAATTACCTTTAAAATTTTATATAAAATTATATAATAGATAAAAATAAAGAAGAGAGGAGAGTGGGAGCCGTTACCTAAAGTCCTGGATGTTGACTTGAAGAGACCTATAACCAGACTGGCTTTTCAAGCTGCACTGAGATAAGGAGGCTGATGGCACAAACTGCCCCATCTCCTTTTACCAGATTTCCCTTAAGGGAAATCAGCTATTATTGAGGTTGTACTCATGGCGGAATTTTCAAAATTTTTCTTCAAATGTCCATCGATCCTATCTAGTAGATGACAAAAATGAGGTCCGTTCAAAACTATATATATATATATATATATATTTGTCTGTTACTGTTCTAGCGGTCGCAATTTTTGTTTGATCGTTACCAAACTCAGAATTTAATCGTTTTATGTAAAAAGGAAGATCAAGTTCGTTAATGGCTGAAATCGGACCAGTGGGAGGAGGGGTTTAGAGCAGAGGATTTTTGAAAATTTGAAATATCTCCGTTATGCGTCGGATCGAAAAATTGTATAGAATGAATCTTATAGCAAATTAAATTTACTATAAATATTGTTCTATTCATTTATTCTGTATCTTAAATATTAACCGAGATATTTGCATTTGTATTCTGCGTGTGGTCGGCAGGAGTCGGCTATGTTCGGACTTTCCGACGAGAGCTCTGGCGGCCGTTTCTGTAACTATTCGTCCCTCGTGAATAGGTTTAGAGGTTTCTTACTACTACAGTTGTTATTAGGCAGATTTCTCTATTGTAAAACTTCACGTGGGAAATCTGCTTAGTTTACGCAGCCCCTGACGGACTTTTACATTTATATTAGTCTTTGATCTTAAGAGATCCAATTTAATTTCTACCCACTCAAACTGGTCTGTTTTCTTGCCTTTAGGTAGGCAAACCTCAATCTGTAACGAACCTTGATCATGATTTTCTATCACCGGGTGCTTCTTGATTTCACTTACCTTTGTAGAGAAATGCTTTTTGAATTGGGTTTTAATCTTCTGACCACACCACCCTACGTATCTTGCTTCACAACAAGATGAGGTTGGAAGGGCACCATATCTGGTAAATACCTGACTTCTTCAGTGGTGGACCCGATCTTTGGAATTTGGGAAAAGATTTTTGAGTATGTTTTTTCTCCAGTAAGCCATCTTGATACTAGCTTTTCCCAAAATGTTTCCTATTTTCTTTAAAAGAGGCTTAATAAACAGTCTATAAAGAGATAAGCCCCCTGTAATCATATGCCAACTTTTAACACCAATGACCAGTGTGAGCGGCATATTACAATACAATGTAGTATTTAGATCTCGATGGTAATCTTTACTTAAACCTTAGCGAAGTTAAGTGTAATGAATTTCATATCATAGGAGTAAATTTGATATGTATTTTTTCCCATCTGAGAAACCATCAATAAGTATTAAAATTTATCTTACAGGTGGTACAAGAAAGTTTTCAGATACCAGGTACGGGATTGAACCTTGTTTATCACAGTTCACGTGCTGCAGGGTACCTCTCAACTATCCAGCTCCAACTAACCCCTGACTCAATACCAGCAACTCTAAAATTAATACATCTCCGTATTACAATAGAGGGAATATTATTTGAGAAGGTCTTTGAAGCTGACCCAGGAATTAAATTTACTTATGCATGGAACAGATTAAATGTATACAGGTAACTAATAAAACTCAACATTGTTTTTTTTATAATATATCACTTATATTTATTCTGACTGGCTGATTGCCAGTACTTCCCTATTTCAACAAGACTGCACTTTTATAATCTGAATGGGGAAATGAAGAGTAGTCTATGGTTGATAATTAGATGTCTAGTTTTGAGTACCTGAATTAAACCTGATTATTTGACAAGAAGCAAAAATGTTTTGAAAATGTTATGCAAATTATTAACTCTTACCTAACTGTATGAATAAATTAGGGAGAATATGGACAACTATTCAATGCAAGTTTTATATATATATATATATATATATATATATATATAAGTAACGAAAAAAGACACAAGGTCTTGAAGTGATTACCTTATGTGAATCTATCCATGAATTAATGCATACAGAAGAGTGGAAAGAATTGCACGGAATACCAAAATTAATTGAGAGTCATAGTCACCCATAGCCTGGAAAGCTTCCTATGATATCTGAGAGGCTGGTCTCAGCATAGGTCAAACTCTATTGTTTGTAACTGGAGTGTCTGAAAAGAGTGACGTGGAGACAGCTAGGCAGCTCAATTCAAAACTGGTAACCGGCAAAGGGTGTCATGTAGATGGAAAGGCACTTCTAGATCCTCAACATAAGAATGCGCTTGGTCGCACACAACATACTCTTCCAAGTACGCGCACTGCACTACACTTG
The DNA here is from genome assembly GCA_019009955.1 of Riptortus pedestris. Classification (NCBI taxonomy): domain Eukaryota; kingdom Metazoa; phylum Arthropoda; class Insecta; order Hemiptera; family Alydidae; genus Riptortus; species Riptortus pedestris. Next base: position 36,112,649 of record CM032233.1, read on the forward strand.
CTATTGGACTATTATTAATATAGCAAGGAAACAGGGCTAGGCTCTAAAGTCATTAACAGTATAAAAATAAGTTAACTTAAGGATATTTCATACCATCATCTATTCCAAAGCTACCATCACTTGTTTAGAATAATTTTGATGATTACAATCTTCTATTGGTATCTTCAAATTTGATCAGTATCTGTCATCAAGAAAATGTGTTGGATTTATGTTTGGAGAATTCCTAAAGTCATTTATTACCATTTGCATATTTTTGGCGACTGATTTCAATATTATCAAGCACTGAAAACTGATAAATTTACTTAAGGGGGATTTACATATAACACCCTTTCTTTGGTAAATAAAAAATATATTCCAATAGAATTATTGACAGCTATATTCGATCCCTGATGATCACAATCAATTGATTACTATTTCTTAGATCTCAATACTTAATTAAGTACTGAGATCTAAGAAATAGTATTTTGCATACAACTCCTGCTTTTTGTCCTGATATATATATATATCAAATTAAAAACTTATATTTAAGGAGTTAGCACTCTATTTTCAGAACTACTATCCTTAACCCTTTTGAATCATGAACATTTTGTGCTAAAGGTATAATGTAATAGACAAATAATACAGTACTTATGGAAAAACTCTAAAACGCAAATTTTGAGCATAGTCAATATTTTTCAGGCAAAGAGTTTATGGAATAACAACAGCATTAGTAAAAGTTGGTTATGAATATGAAGACTGCAAAAATATTATGTGGGATGTACAAACTACAAAACTGAGTGGTCATGACATGAGTATTTCTGAAGTGGGTGGTTGGAACTTAGACATTCATCACAGATATAATTTCCATGAAGGTAAGTTCATCACAAGCATATTATATATTGTTATATCTGATGACAGGTTAGTTCTACCAATATATATAAAACCATTGTCGAATCGGTCAGTGGATTCTGATGTTAATGGCTGAATATTGAGTGCACTTAGCAAATACTTTCAATGTGAGGGTTCTTAATTTGGTTTTCTTAAAATACAAATACTAATTTCATTCAGTTATTAATGTGCCATACATTTATTGGCTCAAGTTATACATTTATGCACATATATTGTTTATATTTTATTGTCAAAAAATAAATGTATATAACAAAAGTTACTCCAAAAAACAAAAAAAAGAACTTTCGTTAAAAGCATGTTTTGCCAAAAAATTAACCATCAATGAAATATTGTGATTTTTTTTATTTTAGGCCTCCATCTACCACCCCACTTCTGTTCGTCAGCAAGAATATTAATAACGCATAATCTATGTAGTGATAGTGGTAATTCACATACCAACTTTCATTCTATTCATCAGTTCAGTCATTTACACACCACAAAATTATTGACTCTAGCTGTAGTTTTATGGGTATATCTTGCTTATAGATCATTATTCAACAAAAATTTTTATAACAGAAGTTACTTTAACACTTTTACCGTAACACCGGTCTGAGAGGCCAGTAGAGATTTTTATACTTCATGTATTGGTAGACCTGCTAGTATTGGTGGGCTCTCCACCTCATTAGCTGTGAGTCTTTCCTTCCTCTACACTCAGGAAGTGTTTTGGATTAATTTGTCAATGTCATTCGACTTTGACTAGCTATAGCTTGTTTTGCTCTGGTCTCGTGTACCCCTTGTTTCGGTTAACAGCATACGTATTGTAGATCTATGATACAGGGTAATTCGGTTTACGTATGTTGTGTACCTTTCATTATAGCTTGTAACACTGTTTGTTTGTATTCTTTTTGTATGTGTTTTATATAGTATATGATTTGCTATGGAGCCTTCCACGAGCCATGGGCCAATAAAATGCCCATCGTCACGATCTATAAATCGTACGGATGACAGTGAATTCAATGAGAGGATTAAACATGACAATAATAGATTAAATGTGATACAAGTTATTCAAATAATAAATAAAAATAACGAATTTGTTGATGGGAATTAGTATTAACCCTTCCCGGTCTGTGCGACCGGATGATTCGGTTTGCGTCACGGAATTCATGTTTCGGTAAGAGTGTTAAAAGCAAAATGAACAATTTTTGGGGTGTAAGTGTTTGCAAAATAAAAATTGAGCAGGAAATGAGAAGTTGAGATCTTTCATTTCACATCTCCCCTACAACCCAAACTTCTGTGCATTCAGTACAATAATGTGATAGCTCATAATCTAGGAGTTCACACTAACTCAGATGCGGAATTTCAATGAGTTTGATTTAGTCGATCATGCTCTATAAACGTGTCGTAGTTTTAAGTGTATATCTTGTTTACACTTTTTTAAGTGATAAAAGTGTCATGTAAAAATATGTACTCTATCTAAATAGCAGAACAAATAACATTTGTTATGTGCTTGTTTCCTAAAAAACAAATAGGAAATGAAATATTACAGTTTTTCTTTAAAAAGTAGAGTTCTTGTCAATCAATTTGTATTTTAAAAGTATTTATATACTATATTTTTATTCTAGGCATTCTACAGAAAGGGGATGGAACAAATATATATCTTAAACATAAACCTCGAGTAGTGAAGACAACTTTAGGAGATGGACACCAAAGACCTTTAGATTGCTCAGATTGTGATGGAACAGCAGGAACTAAACAAAGACTCCTGGCACCTGTTGCATTAGCAGCTGCTCCAGATGGCTCTATTTATGTAGGGGATTTTAATTTAGTCAGAAGGATTATGGTTGATGGAACAGTTAGGACTGTTGTTCGATTAAAGTGAGTAATAAGCATTGATATATCAATCTTCTAATGAACATTGATTAATATCTATCTGAAAATAATTGTGTTTTAGACCTCCTAAAAAATAAAGTAATGTATGAGAGATTCAAATTCAAGATTAACAAATTGTTTAATTATTTTTAAAACTGTTAAAGGGAATTTTATTGATTTAATTTGAGCGTTTGATTTAATAAAATGTATCAATTCTGTGGAGAACATTTGGGAATTTCATAAAAGCAACTTTAGAGTCTTAAATATTTGTTGCAATTATGGAGGGATAATTTTTTTTAAATTATAAAATAATGCTTTGATTATTCGTAATCTAAATGTGTTTACATAAACTTTTGAACCTTTTTCATACTTCGTTTTAACCATTAGATTTAATTTTGGTTCTTCATATTTTTAAGTTACTGTAATAGATTTTTATAAAGATTTACTATCAAATCAGAATCAAACTCAAAGTCACAAATGGAAGTGAATTTAAAATATTTTATGTGTAAACCATGCAGGCTTTTACATTTCATGAAAATTGCCCATATTTTCATCTTTGGTAACCGTCTTGAAATAAAAGTGAATTATTATTTATTTTTTAAATCACTGCATATAAAATGATCGGCATTTCAATACGGATCCTTCATTTGAAATTTAAAAAAAAAAAAATCAATTAACTTGTCTGGCTATATAATGTGATTGTATTGATCTCAAACAAAGAGTAACAAATCATCAATGACATCTAACACTTATGTGATTAAATTTAACACTTTGATATCAACATTCCCATCATTACACCTACTATTTACTTTTCTTTTTTAATCTCAAACAAAGAAAGTATCAGCAGGACTTCTTCAATTCTTAAATAATTTAAAAGAAATGACAAATAATTATTTTGTGTGACTGAAATTCTCTAGAAAAACAAAAAAATGCTAATAAATGACAAACATTAGCAAATAATGGGTTTTAAAATAGACAGTATTATAGGCAGTATGTTCATTTAGAATAATATTTCGTACCCTACCTTTGACGGCATAAAAAAAGAATTTTCAAAATGATTTTGTGCTATAATTGTAAGTAAATTGTTGTTATGTAAAATGTTATTTATGACTTCCACATTAAGCTACTTCGGCCAATTGATATGGGTTATCTATTTACAGCCGTCGTGGGACTAAGGATTATATTTAGAGAAATCGTTACTAAATAGAATTTTATTTCACACACAGAGGAATCTAACTTAGGTTTACCAAGTGCATTAAGAACAACAACTTCACTCACATGGCTAACCTGTGCCTCTAGTTGACAAGCTCTTCATAGTACTGAATTTATAATAGATAGTATGAACTTATAATTCTACTGAGTTTTAGAAGTATAATAGGTTCATTAATCAAAATTCATAAGAATACTGAATGTGCTCAGCGATGATGATGTAGGTCTTAGACGGTTAATTTTATATTCTAGTGTTGTATAACTGTTCTCATCACTTTTCGTCAATTCATTTTTTTTTTGTTTTAGTGTCACTCGTGTTGCATATCGTTATCATATTGCATTGAGTCCTCTAGATGGGTCATTGTACATCTCTGATCCAGAGTCTCACCAAATACTAAGAGCCAGAAATCCAGATGATTTCTCTGATCCAGAACATAACTGGGAAACAGTTGTTGGGTCAGGTGAAAGATGCCTTCCTGGTGATGAAGCTCACTGTGGTGATGGTGCACTTGCAAGAGATGCTAAACTTGCTTATCCAAAAGGTTATTCTTACACTTATTTGGCAATTTTTAAGAAAATTGTGTTTTTATTCAACATAATTAAAAAATATTACTTTGTTTTTTTTTCTTTTTCCTATATCTGTTTTATAATTTTTCATTTATGTCTACATTCTTCTGTTATTATTTTCATAACAATTTCTTTGTATTGTCAAAATTAATTTGGTGTGCTTATTTGCTTGATGCTCCAAACTGAACCAACAATCTCCTCATGGGGATACTGTAAAGATTACATAAATAAATAAGTGTGCATGTGTGTACATGTGAGTGAGTGTGTATACAATACATGGATTTGAAATCTAGCAACAAACTTATTTAAAAATTTCCAATGTGAAGATAATATCCTTGTTCTTTTTGTTGTGGTCTCTTTAGTTTATTTTAAATTATGTTTTGACAGGTGTTGCAGTTTCTGCAGAGAATGTACTTTATTTTGCTGATGGAACCAATATAAGGATGGTAGATACCGATGGAATAGTTACAACAGTCATTGGTAATCATATTCATAAAAGTCACTGGAAACCAATACCTTGTGAAGGGACTTTGAATATTGAAGAGGTAATTATACACACACACACATATACATATAACTAATAAGCGTTTCTAATTGTGAGAAATCATTTAACACAAATTAGTTTAATAGATTTCAGCAAATTGCTATAAATTCAAGAGCACTGTTATCATGACTCTTTATCGCACACTATCAAGCAATCAGTATTGAAAAAACCTTGATCCATCGCAAATGATTTATTTTGGTTGAGCACAGGTGCCATCTTCTGCCATTGAATGAATCGCTCAGGAGAAGAGTATCCTTGTGAAAATGGAGTGTGTGCTCTGAAAGTTCCTAGCCAAAGTAAATCATTGATAAGGATTAAGAAATTTTTAGGAGATTCTGAAAATTAATTAACTTTGACTTAACATTTGTATACTTTGATAAAGCAAAGTTTATATTTTGGGCATATTGTAATATGTTCCTTTTTTTTTTTTTTTTTTTAAACTTAACACAATAAATACATTTCAATTCATTTCATTGCTATAGCATGATTGTTGTAAGGACTAACTAAAATCCTGCAGTTATATTTTAAATTTTTTCCTTTAAAAAAAATTATGCTTATCTAAAATATAAATGAATTTTTTTTTCTAACAATTTTATGCATTAAATTAATTTAATGTGTACTTTTCCAGGTCCATTTGAGATGGCCTACTGACCTGGCTATCAATCCATTAGATAATTCTCTGCATATAGTGGATGATCATATGGTTCTGAAGTTAACAGCCGATAACCGAGTAAAAGTAATTGCAGGTCGACCTCTACATTGCCAAGCTAGAGGGTTAGACAGTGAACTTGCAACTCAAGCAAGCCTTGTGATGCCCCAGAGCATTGCTTTTTCATCAGTTGGAGATTTGTATATAGCTGAAAGTGACTCTCAAAGAATCAATAGAGTCAGAGTAGTTGGTTAGTTGCCTACATTTTACTAAGTTTAGTATATTGTAATAATATCGATAAAATCGAATGAAAAAAAAAATAATGTATGTGAATAAATATCAACTCTTTATGCAGAAAACTCAGTATTTATTAATTAACAACATATATATATATATATATATATATATATATATATATATATATATATATATAAGGTTGACAAGTGGGAAACAGATGGTAATTTATGATATTATTGGCATTTAAATTATTAATAATGATAAGACATAAACAATACAGATTCAAATAATCTCAACCTATTGAAATACAGAGTATTAAATTACAATGTATGCCAGATCTGGACTTAAATTGGGAGTTTCGGTGGCAAGAAGTGTCTTCAATGTGGCGTATGCTTCTTATTTGATTCTTTTTTCTGCATATGTGAAGAAAGAGAGAGACCAGAAGAAAATATGACGAACAAGCAGAGATCATTTGTTTTCCCTGGGCTCCAGTCAATGAAAGGAAATCTGCCCACAAGAGAGTTCTTCCGGTTGTAGCTTGCTTTTTTCACTGGTTCCTCGAAAAAGGACATACTTTGTAAATTTTTGATTTCTTTTCAAACATTATCTGTTCGCCACGCAAACAATAAATTCCTAATGCTTTTCAAAATTTTTCCTCTTTAAATCTTATATTTTACATCCAATATATCAATAAATACATCATCCTGTTGGTGAAGGACTCATAACACCCTCACTCATCTGAGAATATAGCCACCTCAAAAATACTTTAAAATTGAACGAAGATAATATATTTGATTTTATTAATGGTAGAACAAATTAGGCAACCTGTTGTTTACAAAAGCTGTTTATGACAGAGCCAACTTTATCTCCAAATTTATTTTCATAAATATCTTATATATATAACCATCTAAAGTTTACCTTTTCATTTCAGGCACTGATGGTAGAATAAGCCACTATGCTGGGGCTGAATCTAAATGTAATTGTTTGGATAGGGGATGTGATTGTTTTGAACAGGATCACTTCCTTGCTTCCACGTCAAAATTTAATACCATATCATCTGTGGTTGTAACTCCAGATGGAATTTTGCATATAGCAGACCAAGCAAACTACAGGTACCATTCTCACACTTCTTATCTTAACTTTAATTTTCTTTCCTGAGTTTAATCCAAACATTAGTTTTCAATTTCATACTCAACAGCTAAAATTAATGACGTAAATGAATTACCATTAGCTCTCATGCACTTACATAGCTTTATATTTCATTACTCTATATTGAAAAATCAGGTTAGATATCATTTCAACTAGTTTCTCTTTATTTTAGGATTCGGTCTGTTGTTGCCAGTATTCCAGAGGCTAACTCAGGACGTGAGTATGAAGTTTATTCCCCTGAGACTCAAGAATTATATGTATTTAATAGATTTGGCCAGCATATTGCTACCAAAAATATTCTTACTGGAGAAACAAGTTATATATTTACATATAATGTTAACACAAGCAATGGAAAACTAAGTACAGTTACTGACACCGCTGGAAATAAAGTGTTCCTCCTCCGGGATTATACAAGCCAGGTATTATTTTGAATTTTTCTATGAGCTTTCAATAGGAATTGTAGAACAAACCTTTACTTGGTGTTTTCTTTCAGGTCAATTCTATTGAAAATACTAAGGGGCAGAAGTGCCGTTTACGTATGTCTCGAATTCGACTACTCAGTGAACTGAATACTCCTGACAACTACAATGTGACATTGGACTATCATGGGCCTACTGGTCTTCTACGTAGCAAACTTGATTCAGCAGGGAGGTCTTATGTGTATTCCTATGATGAATTTGGACGATTGACTACTGCTGTAACACCAACTGGAAAGGTTATTAAGCTTTCATTTGACTTAAGTCAGAAAGGAGCCATGGTACGGGTTTCTCATGATGACCAACAACCTACAACAATGATCATACGAGGATCATCAGTTGTTACTAAATTAGGTAATTACAGATAAGATATTAATGAATCATTTTAAAATATATTTGTAAAACTTAATTATATAATTTGTTTCACTGAGTTTATTGGCAGAATATCTATTATTTGTACACTCTTTATAGAAAAAAAACAAAACTAAAAAGGATCCTAAATTTAAAACAATTTCTGTTTATTGGAAATATTAAATAAATAATTATTTATTTAAAATGTTTTAAAATTATTTATTTACACAAGATGTTCTGAGAGGAGACAGAGGATGTCAATGATGAACAATGGTCTGAACACCCATCCACATCTCATGTTGATGAGAACGTTTGGATGGTGAAGGAAGTGTTCAACTCAGACTATGCTTCAGTGTGCAAATGATTGCAGAGCATTGTAACATACTGAATACTGTAGTGCATGAAATTCTAATTGGTACAGTCATGGTAAGGTATGCATAAAGATGGTTTAGAAGGTGCTACTGGATAAACAAAACACTGGGCATATTCGCAATTGCATGTGGTCTTTTGGAGTGATGCGATGTGGCCCAAATATTTTGGACAGTGTCATAAAGGGAAAGGAAAAATGGATTTAAAATTAATTTAATTAAAAAGACAAAGCACATAGTGGCACATAAAAAAGATTACATGAAACCACAAAACAGAAGGATAATAAAATTCTGTTCAGGCAATCAGAGTGTTTTATTGCCAAACAGATAACAACTGACCAACATTAGAAACTACGGAAGGTTAAACATGTCTGACAATGTTACCACTCAGTTCGAGAATAATACTACCTGAATATTTCCCCTTATTCAAAGAACTGAAGCTGGACAAGGCCAAACCCAATCCATTACATAGAGATTGAACCTGGGGATGAGGCAACAATTTGGTACAAATGTCTGTAAGTTGATATTCAGCACTGATATGCTAAACAGACCCAATATCCGTTTCTTTATCCTGTCTCGAATGAAGAGATACTTCTGCTGAATATGCTTGGTGCAGAAGTGAAACTCAGGGGGTTTTCTGCCAGTTCCCACTCAGTTCGAGAATAATGCTACCCCAATGATATGTTACAACAGTTGTGTAAGGAAGTTTCCTTTCAAAGATGATATACATGATACTTGCATCAAGAACATTCATTGTTCTTCATTGTAGCAAGAACACTTCTGTATCACTAGACTTGCCAGAGCAATACAGAAGTGCATATAAAGTATACTTAATACAATAAAATTATATATATAATAATACAAAAATTGTATATTTAGGATTTTGTATGAAACATGTATTTATTTTAGGAGAAGCTGAACAGAGGACTGTGGTACTCAATGATGGCAGTGTTTCAACTGTTTCGCCATGGGGCCATGTTATAAGTACTGACACTGTAGCTTATCCTATCCTCAGTGTAATAGATCCAGTTCTTGGTGAAAGCTACCCTGTTCCTGCAAAACAAAAAACTGAAATTGGAGGTGACCTAGCCAATCGATTTGAATGGAGATACTTCATGAGAAGAGGACCAGGACCCAAAACCCTACCAGCAGGTATGTTTGGTCTCTCCTCTTCATGGCTGGTTCAACATGTATTTTTCTTAGTACCATGGACATATAATTTTTTTTTATCTGAGTGAGTTTTCCTAGAGAGAAATGTATTAATTGTAGCTATCTCAATAATTTTGGTGATTACAAACAACCATTGCCATAAGTTAGTCTTTCTGTTGCTAATTCATCAAATGAAAATTTGTCAATACTTTTCATTTTTTTTTACTGTAATTGCCAATCAGTTTATGGTTGTTTTACTACCCCACCCACTCTTTTATTTTAGCTTTTAAGTTCCCACTGGAAAGCAAGTAACTTATTACTTTGACTAGAGCTATTTTTATCTAATCTCTCTTTAAAGAAAGTTGAGAATTTACAATTATCTACTCAATCAGAACAGACAGTGGTCCTAACTAAATTCCGTATAAATCCATCTATTGTAAATACCTGGTTGATTGTCTTTGGACTCAAATTAAATAATATTTATTTATCAAAATATTGTATAAAGGAAAACATTAGAAGTGATGTGTATAAACATAATACTTTTGTTTCTGTTTTGTAGAGAAAAACATTGTACGAGTTGGACGGAAAATGAGAGCAAATGGTGACACTTTATTGACTTTGGAGTATGATAAGGTGTCCGGAACTGTTGCTGTTAACTTTGATGATATGCTTGAACTGATAAATGTCACATATGACAGAACAGCTAGGCCAGTTAAATGGAGCACAAAGTAATTAATTCCATTCAGAACCGATAATTAAAATTGTTGATATTTTATAGTATTACAGTACATGGTTAATGCTCTTTCTTTATTTAATGGCAACTGATTATTTTCTTTCAGAGATGAAGTATTTGCTGGGGTTGAACTGGAATATGATAGATTTAGTCGCTTGAGTACTTGGAGATGGGGCGAATTAAGTGAAAGTTATGGGTTCGACCGAGCTGGAAGATTATCAGAAATCAGATATGCTGATGGAACATCAACTCTATATGCCTTTAAGGATATGTTCAGCAATTTGGTATGCACATCCGAATTTACAAACAAAAATAAAATAATTTTAAGAATTTTTAAAATGACGTATAGGTATGTTATTAAACTTTGGAAATGTTCAATACATATTTAACTTAACCACTTAGCCTTCAAGCTCTTTACTATCTGATTTGATCTGAATATACTTTAGTAATAAATACCTATCATTTTGAATAGTGTCATAAGAAATCCTTTATGAAGCCAAGGTATCATTTCCTTTTTGGGTATTTGTATGGTAATAGATCATTTCAGGGAGCCTGTGCTGTATGCTATATATGGAATTATATATCAATTCCATAATTGTAGTAGTACAAAGAATTTCTCATAAAATATAATAATGTAAATTGGGTATTTGAATTAGCTCATAGCATTTTGCCATAGACGACACTACTTGCAGGGTTTTCCAATTGATGGTGTGACTCCTCCGCTTAATACTACTGTCATTGGGCTGTTTTTAGTGTAAATCATTGTGATTGAATTATAAATAACTAATCGTTTTTCTATATCAAATATGTCTAACTTCTTGTCGGATAAAGTGTTTTTGCGGGGAGTTTTCCTTCATTGCTTTAACATGAAGAAAATAAGTCCTGAAAGCCATTGAATTTTAGTAGGTGTGTAAGGAGAGCATGCTCTAGCTGAGGAAACATGTTGGAAGAGGTTTGCTCGGTTTAAAAGTGTGCGATATTAAGCTGGAAGACAAGGAACGACCAGGGCATCCAAGAAAAGTTCAAATATGAAGAAATGCCATGCTAAACGCTTCAATATTTAGCTAAACCATTGGGAGTTTCAACAATCAAATAATGCCTGAAAGCCATAGGAACGATCCAAAAGCAGGGAAATCGAATCCCATATTAATTGAAACCAAGAGATGTGGAAAAACGGTTTTTCATCTGTGAACAGCTGCTGGAATGGCAGAAAAGGAAGGGGTTTTTTCATCCAATTGTGACCGGAGATTAAAAGTGGATCCATTACAACAATACCAAACAGAGAAAGTCATAAGTTAGGCCCGGTCAACCATCAATATCAACGACAAAATCAAAGATCCACGTAACCATCCTTATTCCCTGTATTTGGTGTAATCAGCATGGTGTGATATATAATGAGCTTCTCTTGCATTTGACTCACACATTAAAGGAAAAACGAGTGGAATATGGTGATTGGCTTGACAAAATCATTTTCCTCCTTTTCAATGCTGGTCTGCACATCACAAAACCTGTCAAAACGATCAAATGGGAGGTCCTACCCCACCCGTTGTGCTCACCAGACATTGCTCCATCTGATGATCACATGTTTTGATCAATGGCCCAAGTTGTTTAACAAGGATACTTTCGAGTTATGAAGATTTCAAAAAATTTGTCGATTCTTGGATTACCTCTAAAGACGTCATTCTTTCATTGTGGAATCCACATGCTGCCAGAAAAATTGGAAAAGGTAGTTGCTAATGATGGACCATGCTTTGAATTATAAATTAAAAACCATTTTTTAAAATAAAACCTCAATTTTCAAAAACATTTGCTACAAATTAATTTATACAACCAATATTTTAAATAAAAACTTTTATTTTAGTGTTTCTTGAAATTAGCTGTAGTAAATTTATTGTGAATAACCAAAAGTTGTTGGTTTATGAGGTTGGCTTCTTTTAGGAAGGATCCTTGATCTGATGATACTCATTTCACTGATGCATTCCTTCTAACAGTGTTGTTAGTGGTTTCCAGTGGCAGGAATTATCGTTTCTTTTTAGTCAACCATTTCAGATGAATAAAACTATGAAGAATAAATTAGGAACACAATTTCAGATTAATTATATCTAAATTGCTTCTGTCAAATGCTTATAAAATTGACCTTTAAGGAAATATGGTCTCAAGATCTCCTGGGCCAATTGTAGGACTGAGTTATTTATTATTAGGGAATAGCTAGCTTAGCTCTTTAAATATCGATTTTATGCCAAAGAAAGCTTGGCTTAACTAAGTTTGGGTTTTACTCGTAACGAGATGTCAGGTGACCACTAAATTGTTCATTTCTAAGCTTGCAAGCATGATCACAGCCAGTTTAATACAAAGTTTCTAGATTGTCTTCTCTCAATCTAGAATCTTTGTATTAAATACAACATTTAAACTGTTAAGTTAACTTAAACTAAAGTGGTTGGTAAATTTTGATTATCTTAACCACAGCATTGAATTTTGATTTTAATTTGAGTCAAAATAGTGAAATTATGAACTCAAAAATCAGGGGATGTTTGACTGAGGACTTATGTTTGTTTTTTACATGAATGGTAATGGAGTGGAAACTCTCAGTGTGCTATGCACTGCTAAGATGTGTAGTAAACGATAGGTCATATTTATCACCTGAAGTTAAATATAAGTATACACAGAGACATTATATATACTGTTTTTATGAATTTTTATTCTCTGAGAGGTTTCTGTTTGTATACTCTTAATAATACATCAGGTATAACCCTAATAACCCTAAAGGATGATTGTTTGAACAAGGACTTCCACTTATCAGATATTCAAAAGTACATAGAATTTCGATTTCACACTGCTTGGATCTGGGACCCTATAGAGGACAGCTCTGGGGCGCTTCACTCTGGTGCCGATTTTACATCACCTGAGTCAAGCAACATCGAGGATGGTCAATACTTGAATGGGTGACCACAGAGTTATTACACGAGTTTTCTACCAGTTTTCTGGTGTTTCAGTGGTAGTGGAATAGTTGGAGTCTTGTGAGTAAATCAGCATGATAGCCTGCCGATAAGACAAAGTACATTGATTCAATTAGATCTCTTCGACTAGCAAACTGGCCATCAGTGATATGAGCACTGCTCCCCCCTGGGTATTGACACTATCAGTCAACTGGAGGCAACTCATTCCAAGTCCTCCTTGGTTAACGGGTGTTATACATCGAGTTGATCACTCACTATGTAAAAACGCTGATTATGAATCCCTTGAGCTAGCTCGGGGTGGCTAAAGATTTTTAAAGTCTTTAAGGAAAAGGAAAAATAAAAAAGATGACAGATTGAGGTTTGGAAGTATAGAAAAGGTTAAGACTGATACAAAAAAAATTATATTTGCTTTATTATTGCTATAATTTAATTTATTTGTTAATTCAGATTAAATATGAATCTGGCAATTATAATAATAGTTTTTTTTTTTCTTCCAGCCACTAAAAGTTACAACTCCCAGAGGAAGTGACTATCTCTTGCAGTACGATGAAGCAGGTGCTCTCCAATCATTAACTACTCCAAGAGGACATATACATGCATTTTCTTTACAAACTTCTCTTGGATTCTTTAAATATCAGTATTTCTCACCAATGAATAGGCATCCTTTTGAGTTGAGATACAATGACGAAGGCCAGATTTTGGCTAAACTGTATCCTCATCAATCTGGGCGAGTTGCTTACGTCTATGACCAATCTGGAAAGCTAGATACAGTTTTAGCTGGTAACTTTTTTTTTTTTTTAAATGGAGAAAGCTAATAAAATATTTACAATTGCCATTTTTTAATCAATACATTTAATATTTTTAGGGTTGTCATCTATTCATTATACCTATCAGGAGAATGCAAATTTGGTAAAAAATATTGATATAATAGAGCCAAGTTTTGAACTGAAGCATGAGTTCCGTTACCATATTGGTATTTTGAAAGATGAAAAACTCAAGTTTGGTAGTAAAAGTGGACTTCATAACACACACTATCGGTACTATCATTACTTTGTTTTTTATTTATCTTACCAGTTTAACTGAATAGTCATTTACACTATTTTTTTTATTTTAGGTACCAGTATGATGGAAATGCTCGTCTATCAGGTGTTGATGTTGATATAGATGGAAAAGAACTCCCTCAATTAAGAATTAAGTTTGATCAAAATCTAGGTACACTTGAAGGTATCAGTGACCTCAGAATTTACCGAAACCACTTTAATCGGTCTGTAATTCAAGATGCTGGAAAACAATTTTTCACAATAAGAGAGTATGATAACCATGATAGAATAAAAACGGTTTTGGTGAATATTAAATCAATCGATGTTTACAGGTAAGTTTCCTTACTGGTTTAAAATGTACTAATACTCTTAGAAATATTTGTATGCCAATATTCTGTAGGCTAAGTTGGCTTAAAACTATTATTAATATTCTTGGTTCAGAAATTCAACTCTCAATCTTCTGTCAGATAAAGAGGTTTAGCATAATAGTGAGCTTTTGTTGTTTTTGCTTCCTTGTACAAAGCAAAGGAAGTATTCTAATAATGAAAATTTTCGGATTTCTCCACTTGACCTTCCCTGAACCCATTTTGTCTAGATTTAGCCAGTCAATAGAATTTTTTTTTTCATAAAATGTAGTGAAATTCATCTTAGTAATTAACATCACAATCAATTAAAAATAAATTTTCAATATTTGAAAGCCTGCTGCATTTTTTGTTATGTTAAACTTGATAGAGATCTCTGCAAAATTTCATTTTTGTATGAACAACATTTTGAATGAAACCAGAGATGAACATGACAACTTTAACTTTAACTTTAATTTAGTTATTTATTTAATTTTGTGTCTTCATCGGAAATATTTGATAATATTACTTATGAAACTATCCAAATGAATTAAAATGTAAAAATATTCACCTTTTCTTATATTACTTAAAAAAAATAAATCATTCACTTAAATGAGAACTTCTGTTTATAGACTCTAAATGTAAATTATTTTTGCCGCTGGTGTTTATACCATAAATCTAATTTACTAATGATTTTTTGCTAGGAATACATATATTTGGTTGTATAATATTTTTTAATTTGTCATGTACTGAATTTTGTATTTTGAAATGTAAGGGAAAATTTTATCATTAATGATATTTGTCTATTCCAAAGCCCATTAACATAAGAGTAAAGTAAAAAAAATCATTTACTAAGAGAAATTACATTTTTTCTGTTTCAGAATGGAACTTGAATATGATGTGAGAGGGAGAATTAACTCAATTAAGACAACTATTAGCCGTACTACTACTTCAGAGCACATAACATATAGTGCTGATGGGCACTTACTGGAAGTAGCAGGGGGTAGTGATTGGAAGTTTGTTTATGATGAGAATGGAAATACTATCAGCATTATGGAAAGAGGACAGAAACTTAGCTTGGGTTATGACAGTGGAGACAGAGTAGTACAAGTACATAAGCTTTTTCATCTAAAGTAAACCACCTTGCCTAAGGCCTTGAATGCATTTAAGGAAGAAGATTCTTTCAGTTTATATTTCCGTTCAGTGTTAACTAAGAAATAAGGTTTTTTTCAGCTTCAATTTGTATTTTCTTGTTATCAGCCTTCAGTAACACCCCCCCCCCCATATCTGTTTTTACACAGAACTGGGGAATATGTTGTAATATGAGATGAAAAGTGTGTTATACTAGCACATGGGAAATCTGTTTAGTTTATGCAGTCCCTGCGTAACAGACTTTTTTCATTTTCTATCTGAATTGAAAGCTCTGATTATCAAAATTTCCCTAAAATTAAAATGTATAATATTTCAATTAATTAACGTAACCAACAGCATAGTGGAGAAAAACCTAATGAATACCTTACTTCTTAATTAATACTGTTATTCTTGTATTGGTGAAGAAGTAACATAGCTATCTCTAAAATGTATTAGTTCTAATCAGCATTCAAGGTGTTAACATAACAATAATTATATCATTAAGTTTGTACATATATATGAATTGATTGTATTCATTTTATAAATATCCTTAGGTAATATAATGAAAACAATCATAATCTTCTAAAATTGATTCTACCTTTTTATTTCGTAAAGGATGTTTCAATGAAATGAAAATATTATATTTCCAATATAATGCATTTTTTATATTTGTATCTAGGTTTTTGTGTAATGAAAATAATAAATTAAGTCATATTATTCAGTTTTTTTTTAAATTTTTTAGAAATAATTTTTAAAAGTTATTACAATTTACACCTAGTGTTGGTCATTTATGGTTTAGTATTGTTGCATTTGATTATTCTTTCAACATGAAATATTATTTTATTGTCTATATATTTTTAGGTCGGTGATGTAGAATTAAATGGTTATGATGCAAGGGGTTTTGTAGTAAGGCGAGGTGAAAAGAAACTTCGCTACAATGAGCTTGGCCAGTTGAGTAGTGCTACAGAAAAAGAAAGTTTCACAGCATGGTATAGGTATGATGATAGGGGAAGATTAATTGCAATTCAAGATGCTCAAGGAAACACAACACAGCTTTTATATGCTGATCCAATGAGACCTAACATTGTAACTCACCTTCACTACCCTAAAACTGGCCGGACATTCAGATACCTCTATGATGAGCAAGGAATACTTGTTGCCCTTGAAACTACAGAACAGAGGTAAATAATCATCATTTATATATATAAGCCTTTATAATAACATTTCATATATTTTTCTATTTATTGCACTTATCATAGATATGTTTCATAAAAAATGATGTTTTGAAGTCAAACTCTGAATAAACTACTGCCTTTAATATCCTATAATGAATTATTTAAAAAATTATAAATATTTAATTATTCTATTTCGTTGTATGGTAACATGTTCTGAAATAGATACTGAAAAAGATGCAAAATATGGACTGAATGCTATTCATTTAAAAATCAGATTTAGAATCAAATTTATGTACTTAATAATATAAACTTTAAGTATAATATAAAATTAATAATACTCGCACTTTAAAGGTTTAGTTTTTTTCACAGTTAAGAAGAATGGAGAAAAATATATTTACTCCTATTTATGTCTAATGGTATATAACAAACATTGTAACAAAGACCAACATTATACAAATTATGTTGGGACATGACTGCATTAATTTGAATAGAATCGGTTTCCTAATAGCTGAATAATATTTAAACATGGTAATATTTTTTGTTGTTTCACTGAGTTGTGTTACGATTAAGGGAGACTTGCACATCCTTGTTAGATTAAAGTGAAACTACATTTTCCCTCTTTTATTAATAAGTGTGGGCTTAAAAATATTTTGGAAAAAAACTAGAGCTTTTCCTTATCCAAAATTAATATCTTGTTTATTTATGAAAATCTTTAATTTCTTCATTTATTGAGTGCTCAAGGAATGTACGGAATAAACTGTGTAGTAATTAATTTAGCTGTACACTGATGGCAGTAGCAGTCCAGGCTTTCATAACAAGAGCAAGAGGGAGGTGGAAGAACATTATCTTGACTAATAAACTAAATTTCATTGTATATTGGACTCAGTGATATATCTTCATGTATCTATAACATCTTGCTATATTTATTCCAGGTTCTATGTAGCATCAGATCAAAATGGTTCACCCCTAGCATTATTTGATACAAATGGAAACATTATTAAAGAGCTTAGAAGAAGTCCATTTGGCCGAATTGAACGGGATTCCAACCCAGACTTTTTATTAGTTGTTGATTATCAAGGTGGTATTCCAGACCCCCATACTGGGCTCTTGTACCTGAGAAAACGGTGGTATGATCCGCTTGTTGGACAGTGGATTACTCCAGACTGGGAGAGACTTGCTAATCAGTTAACTGCCCCAACTGATATCTTCATCTACAGATTCCAGAATAATGATCCCATTAATCCATTGAAGGGACAAACTGTTAACTACATGACAGGTAAAATTTAAATATCATGATTTTTTTCACTTTCAGTTTGACTGTAAGGTGGGTTAGGGGTGCAAGAATAGACTATACTCTAGTTTGGGTTACGATACACTTGTTTTATGATAGTACACTTAATGAATTTCATTTAATTTAGCTCAGTCAAATTGTGACACAAAATGTGTGTATGTGTCTAATTATAAGTTGATTTCTTTACTTACTTCAACGGAGAATATATACAATTCATGAATATAGATTATATCATTTTTGGAACTCTGATTGTAATGATAAACTTGTAAACTGTTTAACATGAATTTGTTTTAGAGCATAATCCTAAATCCATATTACAATTTTTACAGATCTGGGCAGTTGGCTGGCACTGTATGGTTTCGACATCAAGAAAATTTTAGGATCCTTGTACACCAAAGAAATGGTTTACCAACCTACAGCAAAAGTTACTTCCCCACAGTTAGCTCCAGATTTTGGAGTTATGTCTGGTCTGCAATGTATCATTGAAAAGGTGAATTTATGTTTTAACGCCATTTACAGAGATAGGCCTGCATGATGAATAAATATCGATAAAATAGAGCTTTCTATAGTAATATACCTCATTTTGATTCAATCCATTGACTTTTTCTTAATATTAGATTTAAGTTACTAGATCTTTACATGGATCGATACCATAGGCCTTATTTGTTTGACCTATCACACCATTAGCTATGAATTTGTTCCTTAAAACATAAAATAACTATTATTATTTCAACAAACATCTCCTAAGTGATGTTATTTATGTTATTTGCTTTATTCTTTACTGAAAAATATTTACAAAAGTAATCTCAGGTACATTATATGTATATATATCTATATATATATATATATATATATATATATATATATATATATATATACAGGGTGCGGCACAGAAACTTGCTGATTTGTAATGGTCGCCTTGTCGTGAGGAGTGTGGGGACATAGGCGAGTCCAATGTCATTGGAGTGGGGAAGTCTTGAAGTTTTGTTTCTTTCCTCTTCAGTCGCCATCATGCATTGGACGAAGCAGCAGCGTGCGTTTGCCTGCAAGGCTTACTTTTCTAACGGTCGTTCCATTATCGCCACTCAACCTGCCTTTCGTGCTCAGTTTAATATTCACCCTACAGGTCCGGTGCCTGGACGGCAATCAATTGTTTCGTGGGTGAACACATTCAGAGAGAGTGGAAGTGTAGCAAAAACCGGTTCAGGAGGTCATCAGACGGCCAAAACTCCAGAAAATATTGAAAGAGTGAGAGAGTCATTCGTCCGATCTCCTCGGCGTTCGGTGCAGAAACACGCAGCTGCTCTGGGGTTATCTGACCGCACTGTGAGACGAATTCTACACCAAGACCTTAATTTCCATTCGTATAAAATGGCTGTAACACAGGCGTTAAATGAAACCGATTTTAATACCCGCCGAAATGCATGTGAAGCACTCCGTGAAAACCTGCCTCACGACACGCTCGTGTTTTTCAGTGATGAAGCTCACTTTCACATTTCTGGTTGTGTGAATAAACAAAATATGCGTTATTGGAGTGCTAACAACCCACGTCAACTTCATCAGAAGCCACTCCATTCTGAACGCGTAACTGTGTGGTGTGCAATATCAAGAGTAGGGATAATTGGTCCTTACTTTTTTGTAGAAAACGAACGCACAGTTTCAGTGAATGCAGTTCGCTACAGGGAGATGATTACAACATTTTTCCTCCCTAAACTGCAAGAAATGAACATTGGTGATGTGTGGTTTCAACAAGATGGAGCCACGGCTCACACAGCGCGATGTTCAATTGAACTTTTGAGGGAGAACTTCCCCAATCGATTGATCTCCTTGAAAGGCGATCTTCCTTGGCCTGCGCGTTCACCTGATTTGACTCCATGCGATTTTTTCTTTTGGGGTTACCTCAAATCTGTTGTCTACAATGATCGCCCACGGACCCTAGTTCATCTAAAGGACAACACTCAGAAAGCCATCGCCGACGTACCAATTGATATGCTCGAAAGAGTTCATCAGAACTTCAAGAAACGCATAGTTCAGTGTATTGACAATGGAGGCCGTCACTTGTTCGATGTCATTTTTATAAAAGTGTAATAAATAAATTCAGAGAATGTAAGATAATATGTAAAACGAATTAAAACTTTATCTCTAACATTTTTGTTTTTATTAACCTTTTAAATCAGCAAGTTTCTGTGCCGCACCCTGTATATAGTACATAAGAAATGAATCTCCCCATCTAGGATTTGATAGTTGATAGTAGTCAGCCCCATCAATTGTCAATTCTTAGGCTACTAGCTCCAGCTACAATTGATGTTGCAGTCTTTTCTCCTGATATTATTGTTATTTCTCCTTTCAATTCATACAATAACACAGTTATACAATTACTGACCAGTGCCTTATTAGATTATCACTTCGTTACTTTCTTTCATATCAGACCAGGGATTAGAATTTATGTGTAAGAGAAATGTTTGTTTATTTATCGGAACAAAGTTGTAAGGCCTTGTCAGAAACTGGAACATATAGGTGTAGATCTGAGATCAATAAAAGTCTGTCACACAGATGCTGAGTAAACTAAGAAGATTTCCAACTTGCTGCAAAGCCTTGATCTTTAGTTTTATATAAAATACTTAAGTGTCGAATTTGGTAATGACCTAATAAAAATTGCAGCTGCTGAAGTGGTAATAAATATATATGTATACATTTGAACAGACTTTAATTTCCTCATCTCGTATGTAGATTGATGAACGTCTGAAGAAATTTGCTGAAAATAGTGTTATCACTACAGCCTCAATAGATGAGTTCTTCAAATGAAATCAAGTCAAAAGAATAAGTACATTAAGTGAAGACGAAACAGCAGGCAAATTTCTCATTTTGTCGATAGGTCTGGGAAAAATAATATAAGTCAAAATTTTCAGTAGTAAAATAAATGTTTTTAATTAATGTGTTGAAAATTATTTTTATATTTTTAAATATATAAATTTATTATGTTTAACTTACCTTTATATTAAAACTCCTAAATTGTATTTATTAAAAGTAATAAAACAACAGTAAATACATGTTTGAAATAAACACTTTCGAGTTTGAAAAATATACTTCCACTATTTATAGGATTTTTATAAGTTTGTATCAACCAAATTGCTTTATATTTTTTCCTAAGCAATCATAATTTGAAATCTTTGTCACCTTTCTTCCACTCTCCAGTGTCTCATTTGTATTTTATTTAAATCTGACAAAAAGAATTTAAGTGTTTATATTGGGTTGAATTTATATTTAACTATAGCGTTTTCACATATGGTACAGGGAAATATACCGTTTTCAATTTCATTTCAGATATCTGATAAGTTTGGATCTCTTGGATTTGTACCTCAACCACTATTGAAGACTGAAGCAAGAACAAGGAATTTGTTACCTAGAGTAGCATATCGCAGATCAGTGTTTGGTGAAGGATTACTAATATCTCGTGTGAATGGGAGAGCATTAATTTCTGTAGTTGGAGGAGTTAACAGTGTTGTACAAGATGTTGTAACTTCTGTATTTAATAATTCTCATTTCCTTGACTTGCATTTTACTCAACATGATCAGGACATGTTTTATTTTGTAAAGGTAAGGCTGTTGAATGATTATTTTTAAGTTTTGAGTACCTTGGTTCTGAATGTAGATTGACTAGAAATGCTTGCACTAGATCAAAAAATTGTTATCTAATTTGAATCAGTCAAAAAGTCTTTAAAGTAAAAAATATGGCTTATTTCCCTTTTAAATCAAAATTAGTTAAGTGGTACCTGAGGACCCCCTAGACTTACAGGTAAGTACCCATTTGCTTCCCTCCTTGGGTAGCCCCACCTCACCAACTTAAGTCATAAAATGAATATCATATTTATGAAGTGATTTCAAATGCTACACCATTTTATAATCATGATAAAAAATATATAAATAAAAATGGATTATGTACCAAGAGCTAATAGATATTGTTTGGCACAACAAGGATTTCACCTAGCCAGATTATCTCACTGCACTGGTGGCCCTGTGACCCTGGCGGTTTAGAGTGGAGAGGTTTGCTTTGACACTAAACATGTTAAATTAAATGTTTTGTATTTTAGTTCTGATTAATAATCAAACAAGTAGATTAATTTTAATATTTTGATTGTACTATATCAATTATTATTATTTTGAATTATTTTCTGTTCTGTTTCTAGGATAATGCCATGAAAATAAAAGATGATATGGAAGAACTCAAAAGACTAGGTGGAATGTTTAATGTTTCAACTCATGAAACTGCAGATGGGAAAGAGTTAAGACTACATGGTATTGATGCTGTAGTATCCATTAGATATGGAGCTGATCCCCTCCAAGAACGACACCGTCTATTAAAACATGCTCACAAACGAGCAGTTGAAAGAGCTTGGGAAATTGAAAAATCTTTAGTGTCTTCCGGTCTATCTGGAAGAGGAGAATGGACAGAAGAAGAAAGGGAGGAACTGCTACTTCGAGGAAGGGTTGATGGCTATGATGGAATTGACATCCATAGCATCCAGCGTTATCCACAACTAGCAGATGATCCTGGTAATGTTACATTCCGCAAAGATGCAAAGCATAAAAGGAAAAGGCGGACACATCACCATGAGTCAACTTAAACACCTTGAATAGGACTGTAAATACTGTGATAAAACAACCTTGTGTTCTATTCAACTATCATTGCAATCAATTCGCTTATTTTTATAAATTTTTTTTTGTATATATATTATTATCGCTAAACTTCCATTATAAATATAAATATAAATGTATGGGTGAATGTATAAAATACATACATCAATAAAGAAATGTATATGTGTAAGTGTTTGTATTTTATAGAAACTCATATCTTAGATATGAGGGATACGAATGATTGAAATAACTATATGTTTAGTTGATTATCTGTAATGAAGATATTCCTTCATTTGTGTAGCATACTTTCATGTAGTATTTCTAGAAAAGAATGCATGAAAAGTTTGTACATTTTGCTTTAATTAAGTCTACCTTGAAAATATCTATTGATTGCGATTTGATATTTTTTGGAAATGATAATTTTGTACCGTGTTTTATAAATGCAAGGTGTTTTATTAACTCTTGTTGATAGGGAAGAAAAAGATTAATGTGCTGTGAAATGTGGAGGGGAACTATAGAAGTATTTCAAATAAGCATAATGTAAATATTTTTGGAAGTAAAAGGACAAATGTCTTTTGTATGTAATAAAAACTTAGAAGTTAAATGTGCAAAGTACTTATACTTGCTCAGGCAACTGAAATTCTTATTTTCCATCTGAGAAAAGGGGTTATTTTATCTTTGTGTATTGTTAATAACAAGTGGTTCATGAAGAAAACTTTCAATAGAGAGGAAAAAAAGACATATAAGAACACTACTTTTAATCTAGATTGCACGTCTAGAACTCAGTATTTAAAGATGTTGCTTTATATGTTAAACCCTATTACCTGTAAATTTCCTATATCTGAAATCAGTGTCTCCCATCATTACATGTTAACAACACTTCATTATGTGATTAATGTTAGCATAAAACCCATAGTGATAGTTTGTTTGATTAAAAATGTTGACTTTTTCTGCTTTCATCAGCTATTGAAAGATATCATTGTTACATAATTTCCTTGTAAGTTACCAACCTCTGTGTGTATAAACAAATGCTAGTAATTAAGAAAAATTGTTATGCTTTATGTAATTTTATACTAAAGTAACTTTATTTTTCTGGATATTTAACTTGATCTAAATGTTTCATGATTCAACACAAACGGCCTACTTGAATGAAGTGGTAATGCACACTTTTCCTTGATCTACTTACATACATTTTCTTCAAGTGCCATAGAAATTGTGTTTGCACTTCATTATATCAATCTGAATTAAGATTTGAATCTCTGTTTACAAAATTTAAAAAAAAAAATGTTTGTGTGTATTGTATCAGTTTTTTTTTTTTTTTTTTTTTTTTTTTTTTTAACTGGTATCATAAAATTAATTTTATCAATTTTCAAATTTTTGGGACGATGATTTTTTAAAATTTAATTCTTTATACTTTTATTTGTTAATTTGCATGTATTTGTTGAAATCTTGTTGTAATTTAGAATTGGTGGGTATAAGATGTCCATGTCTTAACACATTCTTTTCAACTGATATATAAATAATGTTAATACTATGACTGTGTAAATGTTAATATAATGAAATGGTGTTGAATCTTTATTAGCACAGAGGTCTTCAGAAATATATTGTTGATAAGTGAAAAGCAATCCATTGATTAATGTATCTTACTATCTTTATTTTCTGCCTTTGGCGCATTATGTACATGCTTGTAGAAGAGATGTACTAACACTTGTTAGCAGTGTTAAAATGGGTGTTTATCTGTGAAAAGCAATATTACAATTAAATATGGTCCTAATTAAAAAAAATAAAATGTTAATTTTTACAGAATGTTACAAATGTTTTACCATTCTTAAGAATAGAATATATTTATATTTTAACTGTAATGTTGTGATTTGCATTTTTAGAAATTGTTAGGACTGCAAATAAAAATTTTGTATGGTCAGGAAAGGTACCATCAACCTTGACTTGTGTATTTTAAAGAAGGTAGGATTTTGTATAGGTATTTTAAGTATGTACATAATGGTAATTTTTATGCATAGGTTTTCAACATGTGAATTATGCATTGTACATTTTCAACAAAAAATTTAGATTACTGAACAAAATATATATATATATTACCACATGTTTATTTTTCTTTAGCTATATTAAACTGAATATTCATTCTGTACAGGATAAAAAAAACAGTTTTGTTTTGGTTATAAAGTGACTTAATTATTTTACCCCTGCATTTTTTAATTATTCTCACATTATAGGATAAATTTTTCATATTTGGTGAAACAAATTGCTACATCTGAAACTAAGCCATATCTCGTGGATATCATCGCCCCCCCCCCTCCCGGCCTTGTTAAGACGGTAAGTATGATATATATTTTGATTCCTTTCTTCTATAAGTGGTGGAAAATATTTTTTCGTATTGTCTATATAAAAATACTTCAAGATATGTATAAAATAAAATAAAAAACATTAGAAAAAAAGTCACCTTTACAAGTATTCTTATAAATTCTTCTAGTTTTATATAGTTTATCCAGAGATAAACTGTATGATTATATATATATAAAATGGATGAGAGTCCTAATTGTTTCTTAAAAAGTCTGGGATAAGTAAAAAAAAATCAAAACAAAAAAGATATTGAAAACATGGCTTGTTTATATTTTAAACATAGTTTATTCATAGTTCTTGTACAACATAAAACATATTAAAAATAGTAAATACGTATTTACTTTTCAGGAAATTAAATATATTTGTTTTTCCATTCCCAAAATAAATGTTTCCCCCTCTTTATCGAAAAATCCTAGATGGAGTCTACATACTCGTAGAGTAGATCATTATAGGAACCAAAAAACAAATATTATATGTATGAGTGTGTGAAATAATAGATGCATCATAAACATTATATAGAAACAATTTATGCCAATTAACCCTCCAGGACTCTCATTAAATTCAGTAAAATTTGAACTTACATGGTGTGGGAGGGGGTGAACGAAGCCAAAACCTATGATTTTCATTTTCAGCAAATGCCTTTCAAAGGAAAGAAGATACATACAGGACAAGATCTACTTCGTCAGAAGAGGAGAGGAGATTGTGACACGATCGAGTCAAGAAAAAAGTATTACCATTCAAAATCAATCAATATTGTGAACAAATGTTACACACACTCTCAAGAAAAAAATGTGATTTCATGTGTAGGTAATGCTTCTACCTCTTCTAAAAAGAGTTAATAAATACAACCATTATCGAGATACCATTTGTATTATCTTCTAACAGGTTTTATAAGCCATTCATTAAATGCCAACCACCTTTTTTTATTGGGTTGGCAAATAAGTCCTTTCGGTTTTCTGTTTATTTTTATGTCACCGTGATACACTTCTTTTCTGCTGAATTAATCTCTATGGTGAATTGTTTATCCTGTTTGTAATATGTCAACAACTATATATGTTAACTTTTGTTGAAACTAGCTTAGTATTGTGTTTGCTCTTCCACAGTGAATATGGAAGAAAATATCATTCATTATCAGCATATTTTGGTGTATTATTTTAAAAAAGGTAAGTGTGCTAAAGAAGCTCATAGAAAAATGTGCAGTGTTTATGGGGATGATACCTTAACTACACGCACCTGTTAAAATTGGTTTGCCAAATTTCATTCAGGAAATTTTGACATCAATAATTCTCAACGGCCTAGTCACCAACTTTAAATTGAAACGGGCATTGTTAAGGCCATTTTTGATCCAAATCCCACCCAATCAGTCCGAGAGATTGCTATGGCCCTAAATGTGTCGGACACAAAAGTAGAAAACCATTTGCATAAGCTCGGCTATGTTTCCAGGCTTAATGTTTGGGTGGATCCCTCACTCTCTAACCGAAGTCTACTTGGCAACATGCATTTCTTTTTGTGATTCACTATGGAAAAGCCATTTTTGAAAGTGTTGGTAACAGGAGATGAAAAATGGATATTTTACGATAATGTACTTCTTAGAAAATCTTGGGAGCCTAGTAGTGAGGCTCCTAGAAGAATGTCAAAACCCAGATTGCATTCAAAGAAGATAATGCTTTCCATATGGGGGGATTTCAAGGGTGTTATTTTCTATGAACTATTGTTATCAGGACAAACAATTGATTCAACTCTATACTGCTCTCAACTATCAAAATTGGATCAATTAATTAAAAATAAATGCCTAGAACTGGTAAATCAGAAAGGTGTTTTGTTCCAGCAAGACAATGCTAGGCCTCACACCTCATTGGTCACTCGCAATAAATTATTGAGCCTTGGATGGGGCCTTTTGCCCCATCCTTCCTATTCATCAGTTCTAGCTCCAAGTGACTACCAGTTATTCTGGTCTCTGCAGAACTCCATGAATGGAAAGAAATTTCAAAAGGAAGAGGGCATTACAAACTCCTTGGATCAGTTTTTTAAAAATAAACCCCATACTTTCTATGTACATGGCATAAAGATAGTGAAAGGATGGGGAAAATTTGTATTAAATAATGGTCAATATATTGCAGATTAACATAAATGTTATGTCTATAATAAACTGAGTTTTATTTCACCCTTAAAAATACCGAAAGGACCTATTTCCTAATCCAATAAAATATGAGGACTATCCACAAAGCCAAAATATAATAGAACTGGATTGGAGTTAAAAACAACAAAGGGGAATAACCACTTCTTGATAAAAACCATTATCCAATTGCTTTCTGTAAACAAGGATCACACTTCAGACCATATGAATAATTTGGAATAAAAAACTAGAATCTTTATTGTAAGTATATACAGCCTGCAAAGAAAGCTCTTGGTGGTGTTCTAACAGCCAGATACTCGAGTTACCATTCTGTAGAAATTAAAATAAACACTGTTACAATTGACAATTGTAAAAGTACAACTACAGTTGTCCTTATTAGCATTTTACCCCGCATGAAGTCTTAAATGAACTAGCACTTACCCAATTAATTCATCCTCACCCTACTTCTCTATCCTCCATACTAGTAGACAACTTTAATGGGCATCATATATCCTGAGTGCAGTTGGAAATCGGAAACACGGTAATTGAATCAGAAATATACTCAATATTATTCATCATATACAACATCATGATAGCCAAATCACTCACATCTGCTATAAACATGGGACATCCTCATTAATTGATCTGTCCTTATGCTCGCCAACTTTAGTTTCTCTAATTGAATATAAGCAAGAAGATAGAAGGTAGAAGATGACCTCCCCAACTGCAATCACTTCCCTATCATGATTACCTTCTTGAGTGGCACAGTGATGTGGGGAAAACAACCCAAATAGTCTAACAAACAATCAATAGCACATTATGATCATCAAACAGCAGTATATGATCTAAAACCTAGTGTGACAGAACTTGATTATATACGATCAGGATCAATTGGTTCCTCTACCATCCAGCATATTCCAGAGATATGATTATATACGAGTGCAAACCATAATGAGATGATTAAACACCAGCAGTCAAACCTCCTAACAACTCTTGAGCTGTTTTAACCACATGTGATTTAGTGGATTATACCTGGAGGCTTGTGAAAATGAATTATTATTCCAATTATAGAACCAAAAAAAGACAAACTAAACCCAAACAGTTTAAAACTCATTTCATCGTCATCCTATCTAAGCAAACTTTTGTATATTAAAAAAAATCATCAACAGAGCCTGTTGTGGTGCATTCAACTATTGATGAGTTAGTTGTGCCACAGAGTGCAATCCTTAGTGCTTTTATACTCAACCAAGTGTGTATTGGAGTTTTTCATTATTATTATTATTTTTTTGTACTTGGAAAATACAAATTACCCTGTATGTTAGCCCACAATTTTGAAGCAAGTTCACGAATGAGAACTAAGAAGTCAATTAACACGTTTTATAGACGAATTTCTTTGTAACAGACTTAAGAGTGTGGATAGTGAACAACTATTCAACTTAAAAATACACAGTCAATGACATTCCATGGTGTAATCAGAAGATACCATTTACTATAGTAATAAGCTATAAATTACAAAAGAGCTTCTGAGAAAAACTTTAGGTTCATATTTATTTGTCGATGATTTTAAGATTCTTTTGTTTGTCAGTACCTAACAAAACTACAACTATTTCAAATCACTCTTAATAAATTATATAACAGGGCCTCATCATCTGGTTTTAAATTTTCACCAACCAAGACTACAACCATCCTATTCACAAAACAAAAAAAAACATTCAAAACAACTATAGTTTACATTGGTCATGATCTACTTTTATTTGAAAAAGAGGCTAAATCTCTAGGGTTGAGCCTAGACACCAAATTACTCAAGGTGTTGTATATTAAGGACTTAATGCTCAAAAAGGCTAAAATGTACTAAAGTGACAGATGGCAAAACATGGCCAGCTGAACCTGATATGCTACTTTTATTATATGAATCATATATAGAGATAAGTTTAAGGACATAAATTGCAATTCTAATTTATTAATTAAAAAAATATATTTAAGTATAATGTTAGGAATACTCATTCTAATTTTATATACTGTACTCGCATAGGGGAAAAATTTAGAAAAGAAAGTTATTGATCATAGAGTTTGCAAATCGAAAGTGTCTAAAATAAGGTATCAAACACATAACAAATATATATACATTTTAATAATCATACAACACTTCAATATAATTATTACAACTATTGCGGTGTGTATAATCTTAGATGGCATACTACTTGTAATTGTTAGAAGGGCTATCTATGATCATTAGAGTCATCATTCACTCAATGTCAGATCCTGCAACATATGTCCAAAATAGAAGCAACAGAGGAGATCTTATACTTCACATAAATTCTCTTCCGTGCCCATTTTTTTCTTCTTTGGGATGTGGAAAAACATAAAAATCTTTTATCAATTTGATATAAAGAAATTTACTGTTTTCTTTTAGAAATGTCATAAGAAAAACAACAATTGTAAATGCTCCTGTATCTTTAAAGTTGGTCCATTCTTAATATTGTTTTTATTTATTTGTTAGGCTGATATTTTATATTTTCATTAAGTTTAATGTGTATAATGAACAAGTAAACATAATTTAATAAATAAATGTTGGCACAAGTGCTATGCTCATGAATTGCCACCCTTTGACATCATATGACTATGGATTGTGTATTATGTTATGATTTATGAGCTATTTTAGTATAACACCCCTTTTTATCATGCAAATTTAGTCCACTAGAAATGTTTCAGAAAAATATTTAGCTTGTTCTATTATATTTATGGATACGTTTTGTGATCAGTTTATGAAACTCCAAATATTCTGTTTTCTCCTAGCACCTTGTTTGTAAAATGTCTTAAATTGGGTAAAGAGTAATGCATTTTGGAAATTTACAGTAGAAAAAGTTCAGCTAAAAATTCAAGTAAACATTTCATATCTATCTATTTACTTTCTGTAAAGTTATGAATAATAAAGTACAAATGCCCTACCTAAAAAACAAACATAAAATGGGAAGGTATTATCTATAACTTTACATTTACACAGTGAATAAAGAATAAATACGAGCAAATAAAGAAAAAAAGAAAACAGTTCAATTTAAAAAAAAAAAATGTTAAAATTAAGATTTGAAAAAAGAAAAGAAGAATCAATTTATGGAAATAATTATTATTGATGTCTATCTCAGGCTACAAATTATTAATATTGTGTACATCAACAGAAATTGAAAAAATAAATATGAAAAAGAATAAGTGGAGTAAGTTAGGGTGAAAACTCTGCTACACCTGGGAAGATATTTAATCACATAACAACTTATAACTACGTTCCTTATATCTATTGACACAAATAATAGTTTATTTATTAGGTGAAGGAGAATTAGGTAGAAATATAGTAGGAACTACTGTACAGTTATGGAGAGGATTTCATGATTTATAAAGAAAACTAGGATTAGGCTATAACTTAAGACTATATCTCCCCCCCCCCTCCTCCTCTTTAATCCTAGAGAGTGAAAATATAGTTAAGAAGTATGTACTTTAATTGAGCTATGCAACAAAGAAAAAAAATTAGTATTCAAAATAAAAAACAGATTATGTTGGTCAAAGAATACGCATATAAAACCTGTTGTGGGAGCTAAATTTTATAAGTCTATTAGTAGTGGCCTTAAATTTATTCTAAACTATGTATGTTGAAGTATTTATTCCCATGCCTAAAAAGTTTAAAATTGTTAATTAACAAAAAAGTCTTGAATGGTGCAGGTCAGATCATATTACTACTGCCATCATTATATAGATCATATTAGTTATTGATGACAATACCTAGGTCAGCTTAAGTTGGTGATGGAGCTTGGAGGATGCAGAGTGGGGAAACTAACCTCACCAACACACCACCTATTCGTTTCCATATTTTTGCCTACAGCCAGCCAAGCGGTCCTGGGGAAACTAACATATTAACACTAAATCACTTTCCTCTATTAAAAATCTTCCCCAGTTGAACCTCTCCCAATAAAATTGTATTATTTGTATCATAGTAAGTAAGAATATTTTGCTTTCCATTGAACAGTTCAGTTTCAAACAAGGAATGTAAATAGCTTGAGTCTTTTCTCTATTAATAAATGATTATTTATGCTTATTTGTAAAGGTCCGTACACCCTGTCCATAACTTTGGATGTAGGACCAAAGAGCCCTCATTCCTTTCTTTCACAAAACACCTATGTTTTTATTAGTACCATTATTAATATAATAGAAATTTATATAAATCAGTAAGCTGATAGAGAGATTGTTTGAGGAGGGGGACCTATAGGCTAGGTAATCCAGTTCTCCTTGAGATAAGACAATTAGAAAAAGAAAGAAAGTA
Organism: Riptortus pedestris; assembly: GCA_019009955.1. NCBI lineage: Eukaryota > Metazoa > Arthropoda > Insecta > Hemiptera > Alydidae > Riptortus > Riptortus pedestris. The sequence goes on from CM032233.1 coordinate 36,144,170, forward strand.
TAAATTCTGTTCCCAAAATAGACTAAAACACTGATATTTTTTTTTATTGGGTGTTTTATAATTTCCTATTCAGCATAAATAATTCAATTTTTTTGGTATAAGGTTGGAAGCTCAAATTCATAATAAGTTTCTCTCCTAAAATATAAGAATTTGACTTTCAACTTTATTTAAATAAATGGGATAATTAAGAATAAAATAAGTAGGAAATATATAACAACCCGTTTCCAAATAGAAAAAAAAAAGAAAAGAAGAACCATTACCTTCATATTCTACAGGTACAGAAATTCAATGTGCTTTTTTACTATATATATATATATATATATATATATATATATATATATATATATACATACATAAAAGTAGTATTTACCTGAAAGGATATGTAATTTGGAAAGCAGGTCTTAATAACAGGAAGTCTTTCCACCAATTTCTTAATTAAAGCACAAGGCCTTTCGGCACTAACGTTCCATCATCAGGTGCTTGGCTGTATAATAGATGCTACTGCTACAACGTTGGGGACACTACTCATTTAATTCATGGATAAATATCCTTTTGCTTTGTTTTTACTTTAATATTCCAAATCACACAAGCTCACACACACACATCACAAGGAAACTTAATATTTAAGTTTCAATGTTTGATTGAACTCCGTTTGTTAGCTCTTTGAAAACAACCAAATATTGGCCCAGGACATTGTAAAAGCCTAGTTCATTTGCTATGCACATTATTACCCATCAACAATATTCTTGAAGAATAAAAGTATATTCTTTGGCTAGCAGTTTAACTTGTGGCAAAGTTCTTCAAGGAAAGGATTTTTTATATTGCAACCGTCAGTTGATAATTTCTACATTTGTATGTGCCATTTAAAAAGGCCTTTCAAAATACTATTATTGTGTGTATTTGAAAATATTAAAACATCCTTTTGTATTTAGCAATTTCTCAAAATTTTGGTGCTTTCACCAAATCTAACATTCCAGGTTTTTGCGTAGTCTATCTGTAAATGAATCTGCTCCAGAAATAGCAAAGGGATGCTATTCAGCAGTTAAGACAACCTAATTTATCATAATGCTACTGCTTCTAAAGTTGAAGAAAAACTAATCCTTTTTATTTCCACAACGAATCCATAGCATAATTTATGAGATTACAAATAATAAAGAATCATAGAAAGTTTAATTCTGACATAATTTAAGACTTTTTCCCCTCAGTATTATAATGGCAGAAAAAGCAAATATCAGGTACTTCTAATATTAAAAGGTGCTCGATTTTATTGAAAAAGTACCATGTACCTAAGAATTGTATCTTTCCTAAAAGAGATAGATAATGGGAAATCTAAAACAATTTTTATTGAATAAAATAATACATGAATATTAATAGCCCTGTGGCATACTTTTTGAAGATATTTTAAATATATGCATGAAGTTCTTGATAGCACTAAGTCGTAAGATTTTCTGCTTCTTGCCAGGCCAAATAGTTACAAATTATAGGTTCAATTTCTAATCATATAGTCTTCTACATTACTCTTAAAACATTAGTGTTGGTTAATATATGTTCATTAAAATAATTAATATGTGTTAGTAATGCACTCTTAAATGCAATAAATTATTACATCAATATCATGTATATTTAAGTAATTTTAACTTTCTTGTCACTTAAGGCAATGTGTTAAATATAACTTAATAGCCAGCTGTTTAATAATCGATAAAATAACCACCTAAAATCAAAATCAACAGTCATATATAAATTGTCTTTTATAAATTTGTTATGCTCATGAGCTGCGAATTGAGTATAACAATTCAAATAGTAAATTAACAAACTAAGTGATGACTTATTACATGTTGATTAATTCAATTATTCATGAAATAACTTTTATAATCATGAAATTATAGTAATTAGATTAATCTTCAAAATCAAGTTTTGCTCCCATCCTTTGTAGAGCAATAATTGTATTTACTGCCTTAATCCACCTTCTCTTAATAACATAGCGCTTCAAGTTAGTTTTACTTAGAGCTGTTTCACTGGCAGCTTCCTTCAACCATTTGTGATTCAGAGCATCCTTACCAGGCAGCCTGATTCTAAAAGGAAATTAACATATAAGATAATAGTAGGTTGACACAAATTTATATATTTTGTTTTTAACATTTTATTAATAACTTTGATTTATATTTACATTATTTTTATATGCATAAAATATACAATGAACTTTGTATTAATACACATATATATATATATATATATATATATATATATATACACACACACACATATGTGTATCTGTACAGTCAAGTCAATATTTAAGTAATATAATAAATGTTTGATTAAACAAAAACTTTAATGATATTGACCACAGCCAAGTTTTATTAAATGTAATAATAGGAATAAATAATAATTATAACAACATTAGAAAAAATATTAACTACTATACTGGGAAATTTAGTTTTTTATTTGTTTTGTTTGTTTGAACTTGTTCTAAAGTAGTTTTTGAGGAAGTCTTTTCTTGAAAAATAAGATGAGAATTCCCATTTTTATTGTTTAAGTCACCTGTGTTTCTCGAACATGATGTGCTTGTAATGGTTGTTTCACTATCTTTTTCAGGAGTGGATCGGGGGCTTTCAGGTGCCGAGCGAGAATTTTTTGTATCATTTTTTGATGCCATATTTAAGTAGTAAGCTAAGTTGCTGGGTGGTGGAGGAGATCCAATAGGAACATCTCGGTTCAAGTTAGAAAATTTAAATTTAGGTCTAGGATGGTGTATGCCATGATTCTCCAGAAAACAAGTTATGGGGTCATTACGAGAATGAGAGGGAACATTGTTAGCATTATGGCAGCTGGCATTTTGAGGAAGTGACTGGTTATTTGACATTTGTAACAGCCGTGCTGATAATTTCCTTATTTCATCAGCCAAGTTAAGGCTTTCTGAATCTTCCTTACTGTTCAAGAAACACGAAAAGTCTGAAGACCTTCTGTCAAATCTGTCTGTGGTTAAGTATCTTGAATCTTGGTTCTTGAGCTCACTAAACCATGGTGCTGTTGATCTAAGATGTTGTTTAAATACTAGTGGATCATTTTCTTTTGAAGTTCCTTCTTTGTGTGAACTCTCACTAAATGATGTTGGTGGTAGAAGTCTATCATTACAGATTTTCTTATTTTCTGTGGTTTTGTTGCAATTTGAAACAAAAGTTCTTTCAGTTTTTGATGAGAATGTTTCTCCCCCTTTGAAATTAATCAATGAAAAGTCTGAGGATGGATTTGAGACATGTGGTGATAAAACAGTAGGAACTATTATCGATGGAATTGAAAGCTTTTGTTGTCCAATAGACAAATGTGCATCTTCAGACCTATTTAATTGGTGTATATTACTAGTGAATGCTTCTTTCGTGGTATCTTTTCCACTCATCATTGAAAACTTTTCTGAAAAAAGCTTTTCAACTTTCTGTGTGCCATGAAACAGTTCTGAAGATACAGGGGAATGGACAATGATTGTTTTGTCACTGATTGTGTGTTCCATTGAAGTTTTATTAATTTTGTTTTCAGCAATTCTATTCTCTACAGTTTTCTCCTGCAGTTTAGGTACATTGTTCTCACCTAATACATTTTGTGTCATAGAGTTAAATATTATGTTGGTATTTCTCTTATCTTGATTGTCATTGAGCGCAGCAATATTGCTCACTGTTCCCATACCTCTAACATTAAGAAGTTTGTCTTTGCTTTCAGTTTCTAAGACAGGTCCATTTGGTGTGATCTTAATTGTATTCTTTGGGTTTGAATTATTCAAGTCTCTGGTTATTCCTAGGCTTTCAATAATCTTTTGATGTGGCGGTGGCAAATTATTTGGAGGATCCTTTAACATTAAGGTGTTATTCTTCATATTGTTTTCTTCAACAATTTCAGGTGCAAGTTTTTGATTTTCAAAAGTCTTGGTTAAGTTTTCTACATTGTTAAGCATTTTAAATCTCGATTTATCAGTTTTAAGAATGTTATCAATTTTGTTGTCATTTAATGGAGGAATAAGAGGTATTTCATTCTTTTGTTTAATTGGAATGGAATGAATAATTTTTTGCTCATTTTCAATTATTTTTTCAATGAACCCTGGTTTTTCATGATAAGCTTTCTCAATAATTATGGGACTTTGAATAAATGGCACACTGTTTTCAACATAATTTCTTAAGTTATCCTTGGTAGTATCAAGGGCAGGTGGTGGAGGTGGTATCTGCCTTCGAAGCCATGGGTGAGACAAGCACTCTACAGCTGTTAAACGAGCCCTGAAATATGATAAAGACCCTTGTTAGTCAGCAAGCGAAACCAAACATTTAGTTTGAAAAATTAAAATATTAAGGACATGTTAATTCTAAAAGTTAGTGTTGGAAATAATAGCTAAAAGATTGAAAACAGTTTTGAAAAGAGCATAATTCTTCTTCTGCTAGATGTTTGTTTATTTTAAATGATGTGATTAATCATCGATTATATGATAAAGATGATGATTCAGCTCTATAAGAACTGAAGAAAACTCTTTGTTTTAAATTAAGTTAAAATAGTTGTAGTTTAAGTAGTGTTTATTGACTAAAATATATTTGGTATGCTTCTTCAATTACAGATTTAATTGAAGTCCTTCATTAAGATTAGTAGCCATTGACTTAATTTTCCATTTAATATTTTTTGTATTAAATAGAAGTTTTTTTACTTTTCCGCTTTAGTTTGTATTCTTAGTAACCATTTCAGAATTTTTCATAATACAGATATTAACAAAAAATATCATCTAAATATTTTGTTCTTGGTATTTAATTTAATGTTATTCATTTAATTTATCTCATACAATTTTTTTTTCACCATAAAGAAATCATGGCTTAAAATTATTATCAAGGTAAATTCATATTTGCTCTTTTGACATTACTCTTGCACTCTATTTTTATTTTATTGATTTTGATATGAATGAATAAATTTCAAATATAAATAATGAAGAAAGTAGTTAAGTGGGAAAAAGATAAATGGATCTATCATAAACTTAAAAACACCATCAGACAATAAATGTAATGCTAATTAAACTAATAGATTATATTATATGGTCTCTTGTAAATTTAAAGCATTAGGATTGTGATGAATCTTAAACTTTTGATGAAAGCAGTTATTTTTTTGTAAGGATTTGAGGGACTAGAGTGCTTGGTAATAAGAAATGAGTTGTATGTGAATTTATGAGGCAATAAGCATTTTTATTTTATTTTTTTTAAATGATTTAGGGAAAAATGAATAACCCTGTTTCTTTGGCAATAAATCCTCTGAGGATGAGTGAAAAACCATGAGAACCATCACTCCACCTTCTTCTATCAGCATTTGAAGTTCGTATAGTTGAAGTCATAATTCCATGTAACATTTAGCAAATATTTAACCAACTGTGATTGTTAATATTGTCTTTATATGATAAAATTATTAGAAAAGTTTAATTTGTACTTATGTTTAAATTGAATGTATTCATCACTCTCATTTTATAAGAAACTCCACAGTAATCCTTAAAATTAATTTGATTTCTAAAGTAGCAAATAACTCAAAGTAATAAATATTGTGTTGATTGTTTTTTATGTGTAGTAAAGAAATTAAATATTATATATTTCAGGCCAGCATTTAAAAAACACATTAATCAATTAAACTTAATAGATTCTTGCTGTATAATTATGAAGGCTAGAGCATTTTGTCACTTTCACCTCTCAGCCTGATCTGTAGTTTAGGTATTTACTTTGAAGTTACTTTCTTAACTATAATTAATTTTATGTATGTCTTGTGAATTGCCACTTCCAAAATATTCTGTATATCTCAACCAGGCCTCAACCATCAGAAAACTATCAAGCATTTGTACAGTATAAAAAGGGATATTTTTTAATAACCACGGGCCAACTTCAACAGTTGATTTCCCATAAGGGAACTCTGCTACAAGAGTACCTATATTACATTATTATTTCACTTGGATTCCATGGTTTGAAGCTTGGTTGAACTGATAATATATTTGAGGGCAGCATAATAACTGAAACAAGAATAATTATACAATGTTATATAAAATAATTAGTTATATTCAATACAGTTTTATTCTGAGAAATTAAAATACCTCTTAAGTGACTAATTATAAATACACTTAAATTGTTTGTATTTAAATAAGACCAATTCGCTAACTTATTATTTTTAATGTACAACACTTTTCAAAGCGTTGCAATTCATAAATAATACCTAACTACAAGCCTTTGACAAATAAATAGTGTTCCATTCATTTTAGATTTTCTTGATTTAAATCATTAAATATAATGAATTATTTTGGCATTAAGAGGATTTAGTATGAGATCTACATTTTTTTCTTCAATTAATTTAATAAAGTAATTGAATTTGTGTATTTGATCGAGAATGACCAGTAAATTTTGTCACAAAAGAAATTGTTAAGCTGAAAGTAGGGTTTGAATCATCAGAATGAGTTCTGCCTGAAACAAGGTAGATCCACTCTCCCATAATAGTTGAAGCATTGATGGGTGGGCTCAAACTACAAGATGTTACAATGCAAAATAGAGAAAAGGCAGAGACCACCCATTGAATTGATCAATATCATAATAACAGGGCAGCGGAAAAAGTGTGATCTTATGCAGTCTATAGACTCAATGATACGTATATCATTAAAATAATCTCTTCTATAAATAATTGTAAAACTGGTGAGTTAAGAAAATGATCACAACTAGTCTAATAGAATATGCTGAAGGAATTATCTCGCCTAGGTCTTTTTATATGGACAATATGAAATGGAAAGAGGAAAGGGCTGATGAGTAGAGAGAAGCTCATGAGAAGGGACAGTTAGAACTATACTTAAAAGGCAAATAAGTTATAAAAGTGATTCTCTCTTCAGATTAAAGTATCATAGCAGAAAACCCCTCTAAAATGTTGCTGGAGAAGGATGAACGACTTTTGGGGGGGGGGGTACATGAGCGATTTCACCAAGGCATTCACAAGCAGTTTACCTCCTTGACTCCAGCCTGAGAGCATATCAATATCACATAAGAAAGTGTGGACTGAACCAAGCTGCAGAAATTATAAAGGCCACTAAACTGGTATAGTAAGCTGAATAGAGTGATGAGGAGGATGAGGGAAAGAACCTATGAAAAGTCAAGGCAAAGAAGCTATCATAAGTAGGTTAAAATATGGATACATTCAAGAAGCCCCTCTATAGTTGATACTGTTTAACTTAATATTTCAAGCAGGATCTGTATTATAAGGAATATTTTTTGAGGCAGCTTTATTATTGGCTCACCAGTATACAGTGTGTAGAGAACACTGTGGTGTTCAATAATAGATTTGTGGAAGCATTATTATGTTGTTCTAAAAATGTATGCATCCTGTGTTGAGATTAGATGTACATGCTACAATATGCTTAGTCTGCCCTTTAAAGAAATGCTGCTTGCAGTAGTTGAGTTAAATAAATTATAGAATACTGCAGAATATCAAAAATGTTATGTTATCAAGAAGGGTGGCTACCAGAAGGGACAAGAAAGAAAGAAACACCCACAATTATATTGTTAGATGACTTATAAGGGCTGAAATTGGAAGAGCTTAGCAACAGACTAATCTCCAAATTTTTAAATAAGTTAGGTCCAATAAGGATTGCACTGCCCAATTGTGATTGAGAGAAGATAGATACAAACCAACATACAGAAATACTGAAAATGGCTATTATACCATCAACAGTTACGCAACTATTTTAAAATAAATAATAAAAGTATTCATGTACAAACCTCATGCTTATAATATTTTAGTAGCTTACACAATAAGGCTTTTGCCCAACTAATGTAAGCAAATTAGAAAATCATTTCACGTTCACAAATAATTTTTATTAAACATAAATGCACTGTATTTTCATCAAACCTCTTCAGGAGCACAATTGTTTTACTAACAAATAACTTTCTACCAAAAGCTTAACTGAATATTCACTCTAGAATCAGGCTTCTTCAATAGAATATTCAGGACATCTGATTGACACAAATCTGAAGGTAATTTTGTGATAAAACTCAACTCCTGATGAGATGTTGATAAGAAATATAACACCATACAAAGCATTTATAAGTACTAAATAATTATCATTATTTCTTGACTTAAGGCTCATTGTGTGAGTGACGTTTTCTTAGGTCACAATTAAATTATACCACTTAATAAAGATTATAGAAGTATAGAATTATACGTGAACTTTTATGGTTTCGTCTGAAATAAGGAAATCTTATTAACAGTTTTGAATTAGCATAAAATTGGAATTTTTCTTCAATCATCAGATTAACCGTCTTCTCTAAAATAAGAACAGTTATTTTTTTTTAGTCTCATGGTCATATCAAGGCTATATGCTACTTGTATTTGGCCTGGATTTACCATGTTATTAAAGTTGTAGTGAATTATGATGAACATTAACGCTTAATTAATATTCTGGTGATAGTAATTATCTTCAATCATTGTATGCAATGAGCAAAAAGATCAAAATACAAATAAAATAGATTCTAATACCTTTTCCAGGACTAATTGTATAACTCCAATATTTGAAATATGTCTTATTTATTGTGTAGTACTCTTTCAAGGATGTAAACATGTTGAAGCAAATATTGAGCTCTGTTGTGCCCTATATTCTCTTAACTAAACCATTTTCTCTTTTAAATTTTCTTGTTGGTGATTAAAAAAAGAATAACCCCTTATAAATGAACATCAGTTTATTAGCTCAGTAGGGGTTGGGCAAAAATGAAAAGGGAGTCCATAATGTAACTTATAATTTATTTTAATTGGCAAGAATCAGAATAAAACCTCCCTTTAAAATAATAACATAGTTATTTTAGCCATTAATGAAATATGCAGTCAGATAGATATTAAATGAAAAACTGATAAAAGTTATAACATGCATAAATATACAGCTTTGTCTTGTTTTAATCAGTTTCATTTTGAATGTTTGTTGATTTAAAGAACACATCCTCATATTTAGTTAATTTAAATATAAAATTAAATTGCCACATGCCTTTTCATGCAATTCATTACAAGAATTTCATATTTCATGTATTCAAGTAAAAAGTAAGGAAATAGATGATTATCCTAGAATATTTATATATTTTTTGGACATGCAATTAGTGATGATTAATTGTAATAAATTAATTTTTATCTAAACATTTTATACTTACTCCTTATCTTTAACAAGAAGTTTTTTTATGAAGTCTTTTGCTTCTGCTGAAATATCATCAAAAGAATCATCTTCAAAGTCATACCGAGCTATAGTAACATTAGCCATTGTTTCAACATCAGTTTCACCCATGAATGGTGACAAACCAGATAATCTGGAAGGAAATATTTGCTTTATTATAGACATATAACAGTATTTTATTATTATTTTTTAATTGAAGTACAGTAGCATAACACCCATTTTGGAAGAAACCACAATCAATAAATCATTCTCCCACACGTATGACATTAGGGATTTCAACAAATGCTTGATATAATAAATGAATTCAAGTCTTATGTAAAAATATTCTTCAAAATCAAAGTTATTTTCTTGGCTTAACAGAATATCATCAATGATTTAAATTTAAAAACATTTGAATAGACCAAGCCAACAATCTGTTGCCATTTTCAAAAGAGAAACACCCAAGAAACGTTTACAGCAGTGTAAGCAATTGATGGAAAAGCAAGGCATAATTCACTGAGTTAATCCCTGATATAGAATGCATAATTTATTTAGTGAAATTTTACCTTGGATCTTGGCATTTTATAAAGAATCTGAACTCCTTGAGGAGGAGGCTGCATTGGAAGCTGAAAAGAATAAAACTACAACCGAGCCTCACAAAAATAAAGGAAATAAGGGTTCTGCCAACAATGAGTATGCAAGACTTACTGGTAAAATAAAGATACTACTCAATGTTTCATTACCAATATATATATACACAAGTTCTTGAGAAATACCTTTAACATTATAACAAAGACGAACATTTAAAAATACTTAAGATTATTTTTAAAAAATATTTACTTATCTAATATAATAACAAGGGGCACAGTTCTCAGGGGTAGATTTTAAGGAGCATTTCAGTAGCCTGTGAGGGGGGGGGGTTGAGAAATGATCCTGCACTAATCACATATAGAAGCTGACTTAATTGACTTCTGATAGGGGGATTTATGTGGTTTCCCAGCAGTTGGCTTTGGAATTGCAATTCTAAAACTGTTCGAGTATAGTTTAATATATTAATTAATTAAATACAATTAGTATCATTTTACACTAAAAGTGAAAAAATAGAGGCTTTTCTACAAAAATATAACCCCAAAATACCAGTCACATAGTGTCATCCCATAAAATTATACAGAACTCTTAATTCCTGTTAAGAAACTTTACTTTTAATTAAATTGAATTAACATATAATGCACTGCATGATTTATTATAAAATCTAAATTTGCATTAGTTGGCCTATAAATGATGTACAGACCTAAGCAATAGTAAATATTATTTATACCTGGATCAATTAAAGTCTAGATTGAATGCTGGATATGAATATATTAATTAAATGTGAAATAAATAAATTATTTGAAGTAGTTTGGAGGTACATTATTTTATATTTCCCTACTGCATTAATCATAATTATATAGTTAAAAAATAAAGGCCAACAAATTGTTTTGCATGACGTTATTAGTTAAAGCAATGGATTTTTAATTGTCACTTTTCACTATAATTGATTACAGAAGATGGAATAACAAGCTTTCAACAATAACTATTCTTCTTTGTCCAACATGTTTTATGTTTTTCAAAGTGGCTCCTTAGGAGTTTATAAAACAAACTATTCGAGGACACATGTTTGTTTGCTATAGATTCTTCTGATAAGAGAGTACTAAAGTGTTTTCATGTTCTCTTTCTAGTCCTCTAAATCTCTTTATCTGCCTATTGTCACAAGATTGTATGATTAGAATAATTATTCTACAATATTTGGATAAGCTGGAATAATTATTTTTATATTCTCTTTCTCATATTTATAGTGCAATAAAGAAAATCATACATTTCCATTTGAACTTACAGAACGTAACAAATGACACCGACTGACCACATGTCTGTTGCACAGGATATTTGGTCAAAATTGACAACTTCAGGAGCAACAAATTCAGGAGTTCCAAACAGAACTTGAAGCTTCTTATCTGGCTCATACTTTCTTGCCAAACCAAAATCAATTATTTTTATTCTGTTCCCGGTTTTTGTTAAGCAGAGGATATTTTCAGGCTAAAACAGAAAAAAAAATCAATTGCTGCAGTAATTATTTCTTAATAATCACAATTACTAACTTACAAGTTATTCTCTTTTTTTTATTGAGGTATGTATTTTTTAAATTATATCTATTGATTATTGTACTATTTTTTTTAATGTATTATGAAGTTAATTTATGATTTTAATATAATGTTATTCAAGAATAATTTCAAACTGCTTCTCCAAGTTAATCTAATCCTGAATTACAAATCCTTTCCAAAACAATCCACCAAGCTTCCTCTCTAAAACATTTTAAATGTCTGGCCTTGTAATTTTAGATTGTGATATTCAAAACATGAATCATTGGAGATGACTTCAGGGGCTGTCTGTGTCTCACATATTGACCTAGTCTGTTTCTCCCACATCTTTCTCAATCACTGTTGTTTAGAGTTGTAAATGGAAAGAATGAGAATGGGTTCTCAATGTGACTTACAGAATCCCCACTTGTAAGACATTGGTTTTAGTTTCAGGAGCTGCAAAAGTGTTCAATAATATTAGAAACCTCAGCAGGCAGAGCAAATGGTGGTTTGCAAAAATCTTCTGGAAAACCCAAATGGCATTCGTTTTATCTAATGAATTGTGATGAAAAGTGGGTGTTTTAGATGTCAATCTAGGAACTTAGTTATGAGGACTAAATAGTGACCCTCTTTCTTTGCTCCCTTTAGTGTTCCTCTGATATTGTGCAATTGTTCTTGCTATATTGGACGACCTGTAATGAGTAGCCTGTTACCAAATTACTATCGGCCTGAGAAATAGTGGGCTGTATTCAAATGGAATCTAGGAAAGTCAAAGTTCAAAATAAATCTGACAGTGACATCAGACAGCAGCAATCACTAGATTCCACCCCATAATAAATACACAATTGCTATCAAACTTTGTGCCTTGTATAAGTTTATATTCGGCCACCAGCAAGCCCAATATACCAATATTCTTTTTTTAGAAGTGTAGTTAGTTGAGGAAACATACCTTTAGATCTAAGTGAATAATATTATGGCTATGAATAAAAGCAACTCCTTCACAAATCTGGCGCATGAAAACTGTGCAAGCTCTTTCCGTGAGTATGAAATCATCGTCAATCACTCGCTCAAAGAGTTCCCCTCCTTCTATTCTGAAACAAGCAACATAAGAAAATACATACTCATATTGAGTTTTTAAAAGTAAACACTGTTTTAATGATTAAATTTACTCTATTACTAGAAACAATTTTAAAAGTAAACATAGTTTTAATGATTAGATTTCCTCTATTACTAGAAACAATGAACACTGGTAATACAAGATATATTCAGAGAGCCAGAAGACTAATATGATGGATTTTTCAAAAATGCAGATCTTTAGTTAGTGCAAAGATATATGTCCATGTACATACTGTATATGTAAAACGCCTTTAATTTTTTGGAGAAATTGGCACCCCCCTCCCCTATGAGTGCCTCAGATTCTGAACCTGTAGGTGCTGAGTGTGATTCTTTCACTTCACACAAATTAGTTTGAAACCCAGATGTAAAGTTGTATTATATATTGTATTCATTAAAAAAAAAAAAGAAAAAAAAAATGTACTCCTTTTTACAGAATGAAATACTTAAAAGTTTAGGGGAATCATCATCATCATCATATATATATATATATATATATATATATATATATATATATATATATATATATATAGAGAGAGAGAGAGAGAGAGAGAGAGAGAGAGAGACATGAAAAAGAAACAGAAAGTTAATGGTTGAAATAAAATTAATAGGTCAGACTCAGAGAGTGGGGGAAGACAAGAGGAATGAATGGAAATTTAAAATTACCTTCTTCAAATAATGCATTTCTGCTTGATAAGAAAGGAATTAGATAAAGAGCAAAGAGGATTTCTTTTGGACATGGGAGGAATCAAGGACAATATTCAGGTACAACATGGAAGAAGCTTTGCTGCAATTGTGGTGAGTCCTGTAGAGAAAGAGAAACCAATGGAAATTCACGATGAGAAAAATGGACATCTCTCTCCGACTGCTTGTGAGGGCCAACCGAATAAGTGGGCTGATTGAAATAAACATCTGAAAAAATATTTTGTGGGTTGATGGTAAATTCTGGTATAAATATTCTACAATGACTTACTTAAACGATTTTCATTCAATGTTATTTTAGTATACAACTTTTTTTAGAAGGAGAGGAAGGGCTACTGGGTCCAGCAAACTGGCCCAGAAAGAAATTAATTATGAGGAACACTTGCAGGAGAATGGAAAATAGTCATACAGACTTTACATGGTAAGCTCTCTCATTAGGATTACTAAGACTTGATTTAGACGAGACGAAGAAAACATTGAAGCACAATCGAAAATATGGGTGATGAAACACAATGAAAGACTTTCCAAATGGTTTCTAGATGGGCTGGAAAGAGGGAAAACTTTGGTATGAAAGAATCCAATCGTCGACTGCCAGAACTGAAAAAAAAAGAAACACTTAAGCCAGGAGGAGTTTGAGAAGGTCAGTTGAATCTGCTAACGGAGTAGGTGAGGGATGATAAATGATTAACCAAGATCAATAAATTTGTTTACCCAGAAAACGAGCCTTGTTAGTGTAGTTTGAGGCAAGACTTTGGTACTGATTCTTCTAATCGCCAGAATGGCTAATTAAAAGGCAGACACGCTTCTCACAGTTTCCGGAATTTCATTGGTTTTGTTGGATTCACCTTAAGTACTTCCTACTTTTGAGCCCAGAGCTTTCTTCCATACTTATAACATCCATTTTGATTCAACAGTTCCCCTAGCCAAAATAAGATGTGTTTGTATGTATGGAATTGAATTCTACAGTAGAATATTAAGAGGGTTTACCAACGTCTGCTTTTTTCCGATTGGAGTTTGAGAAAAAAACAATAAAAGATATGGGACTGATACTTGCCATAAAAGCTCCATGTCCCATTTTGAAGAAAGATAGCACGATTTACAAGGCAAGCATTGTTTTATTAATACAAGGATAATTAAGTTTAACTCTTGAGAAATCTTTCGTAGTTATTTTTAGAAAATTATACTTTAATTTACTCACAATTCAAGAACAACACACATGACGTTATCCGTCTCGAATGCATCATAGAGCTGGATGAGACGTGGATGCTGGAGGGTCTTCATAATTTCCACTTCTCTCTCGACATTTTTCCGATCCTGCCGCCTCGCAATCCCGACGAATTTAGCTGCCAGTGTTTGGTTTGTCCCCTTTTCTCGGCATTTGTAAACTGTGCCAAATTTTCCTCTGAAAATATATGTATAAAGATAACAAAATAGCATATTTATAAAACATACATTCTCTTATTCATTTTTTAATGGGAAAAAATTATTCCCTTTTGGTGTATTTAAAAAAAAAAATCAGTTTAGGTTTATTTCTTGAAGGCTTCTTAGAGAAGAGGGGGGATAAGATAGTGGTGTTTGATTGAACCATTCTTCTTATTAGTACATGCTATATTTTATCTTAACTGATGACTAATATTGTACAATTCATTTACAGAACCTGGCGATATAATGTACAACATACCTAGGGATCATATGACGTAGGGATGAGATATTGAGTGATGTTTTTGATGATTCTCTTGAGTAGTGGGAGATCAGTATTAATGTAGATAGAAGAAAGCATATGAGAACATTTGAACAGAGGAAGAAGGTGGGGTATGCTGTCTTTTTGGGGTGAACACGTTTCTAGCTCTCACATCATTTATGTATTCACAGTCCCTCCCTTGTGTTGCGTTCGGTAATGCTACTGACATCCTTGCCAAACGTGCCTCTTTGGGCCTTCCTTGCCTTGTGTTTCCATTAATTTATTTATTATTATAAGTAGTCTAGTATTATTATATTAACAGTACTACCGACTGAATATTAGATCGCTTTTTAAGTGAAACGAAATCACAGTTAATTCCTTCCTACCCAAGTTTATCATGAAAGGGGCCCTTCTAAATATTATGATTCTATGAAGCAACTCTGACTATTTAAGGGCTAGTATTTTTTAATCCTGTAAATGTTTCTATTTTATTTGAATGTGCCGTTCCAATGGATCGGATCGAAAAATGTCAGAAAATAGTTTATAGATCTTTTTATGATAAAAAAGACCCTATACAATTGTTTTGCATCTCTAATTGTAAATTAGTGTGGAGAAATTTGAACATTTTTATTTATGCCCTCCTATGACCCCCCCCCCTCAGTCGATTTTGATCAAAAGTTTACAATATCCCCAAAAATAAAATTTAAAAACTCTAAAGATTATACGATATAAAGTTATACTAGATAATTACAGATGTAACACCGAAACTGTGGATAATTCCGTTCAAATCTTAAACCCTAAAATTTTGATATTAGAATGTTTTCTTTACTTCATGCAGTGAAGTAAAAATGAAAAACATTGGCTGTTTCAACTTTTAGCTACGTTTTTTCACTTCAACGTATGCGGAATAGAATTAATCCATATAAAACCCAATCCTTTCTGGGGGATGTTCCTAAAATTATTATGTACAACATATCAAATAAAATTAACTAAAAGATTTGCGGCCGATTATGGCGCTTGCCGTACGTTCCTCAAGGTTCCTGGCACCGTATATTGGTTTATTCTTAAAGAAACGAATGTCTTTCGAACGCTAATTCTAAGATTATCACGTGTCATTTATAGAACGGTCATTAGATAAACATATTGAACACTAACTGATCCTTTGAAACATCCTTAAGGTGCGCCATCAATTAAAAAATAATAAATATATCAAGTAGTTCACATCAAAGTCTCTCGTAACTCACGGATAAACCATTTGAAGATTCATTAGGAAATCGACTATTGAGGTTCCCCTAATGACGGGATATTCGAATAGCTTATTCTGATCCACTGATACACACACACACACATATATTTGAGTGCTCCTAGTTAAGCTGGTCTACATTGAGTTGACTACACGCTAGATTGAAACGCTGCTACCGAACCGCTGGTTGAAAGTTAAGTATCTTCTAGATGTAAAATGTAAAAAAAAAATTAAAAAAAAATACCCACATTCACACACATACAACACGCAAACACCCAACCACACAAACACGTATACATTTATTCTATATTTATGATGGTTTGTATGTTTTACATAAACATACTATTAATAATTTCTTTTATTCTCACCAGTAATGTGAATAATTAGAATATTTCTATTGCTTAATTAACAGAATAATGTTGCCTGTGCTATGTTACGATATTGAAAATAATATGTATTTAAATGAAAGTTTATTACTATACAATGCCTCATGATAATAAATATTATTAATGACCATGATTTATAAAGACCAATTTGTTTTGAATAGTAGAAGGGATTGATCAGGGACTGATAACCAATCTTTCTTGGGACTGCGTTAGCCGGAAAGATTATTTTATTCTTTCATGGATCTTATTATTGATGAATAGTATGCTTATGGTCCATGATGTATTGAGTGGAGAGAAGGATATACCGCTTAACTTTTATTTACTCCAAAATAGTTCATCAATTCTCCGAGGTACCCCGAGAGCTGTATGGGTAAAACATAACAGTAAATACTGAAGCGTAATATGTAAACTGATTGAGTAACATTCAAACTCACTACTCAGTCTATAGGAAGCTCTGCTAGTAGTACATGTAATTACAGTGTATGATTTACAAGAGTTATCAAAATGGTTGTATTTAAATATGTGTGCCAAGACTCCAACACAGATCTTGCATTTACTTTTCAACCGGTTATTACTTTTTAATGATATTTTGAAAATATCAAGAATCTTTAATATTTTAAAAATTTACCGGATTTCTAATGTCTTTTCATATTAATTGTTATTCTTTTTTTATTCATTTATCATAACGGAAACGAAAAAATACCACTAAAAGGCCGGACATATGGCGAACGCGAAAAAAGAAACAAATTTGACTTTAGGGTTACCTCACCTTACACTCAAATCCGTGTTTGTTTTTTTGTAAGGACCTCATGAAATTATTAATGATGAAGATAAAATATATCCTGTTTATTTTATTGCTGTAAAAATATGATGGGTTGGTGTGGAGGCAATGGGTGAACTAAAAAAAATACCCGCCACACAAGAGCAGAGTAAATTAAGCAGATTTACCGCGAGCTGGTATATGATTCTCTAAAAAACTCGTCCTTATTCTCTATTTCGCCCGTAATAAGAAACCTATCTAAACAAGAATACACCGTCATTTTAGCTGGATCTAAAATAAATAAATAAACAAGAATCAATACACCATATGGGCATGAAATGTTTAGTGAAAATCGCATAAGTAGTAGGGAGGGGGGTTACCATGACTGATTACTAAAAATGCAAATATATTGGTTAAAGTTAAATATCCAGAAATGCATAGGATAACATTTACATACGTACGTACGGCTTACAGGCTTCACAATGGGCCCTGGAAGGCTGAAACCGTTTTTAGCAGATTTTCCTTAAGGTAATTCAGCTATTGAGGTCGTACTCATGACGCGATTTTCGAAATCTTTCTTCAAATGTCCATCGATCCTACCTAGGAGATGACTAAAATGAGGTCCGTTCAAAACTGTATATATATTTGTCTGTTACCGCTCTAGCGGTCGCAATTATTGTTTAATTGTTACCAAACTCGATATTTAGTCGTTGTTTTATGTAAAAAGAAAGATCAAGTTCGTTAACGGCTGAAATCGGACCAGGGGAGGGTTTAGAGGGTAGGATTTTTGAAAATTCGAAATATCTCCGTTACCATATGTCGGATCGAAAAATTGTATCGAACCCATCTTATTGCAAATTAAATGTACTATAATTATTGTTATATATATTTATTCATTATCTTGAATATTACCCGAGATATTTGCATTTTTCAGTTTTCAGCCTTCAGCAAACCGCCACTTCTACTCATGTTACATAAATAATACTCTGTTACATGATAAATCACATTATTAGAAGCTTAAATACCAACAATTGTACTCAAGAGACCTTTATTATACGAGATACATGCAAATATGTCCTGGTGACCCCCCCCCCCGTTTTAAGGTTTTGGACTACTAAAATTTGATTGATTGAGATAACAATTATTCTGACTCATAATTAATTACAGTACTAGATATAGTAAATAGTTCTCGATATAATTAATATGTTATATTCTGATATATTTCAGTAATTGTTTTTCTTTCAGGTGTGAGGCGGCCCATGTGTTTACATTTCTAACGCTTATTGTCGCCAGGTTATTGAAATTGAATGAAATATTTGTTATTTCCGTTTGTATTTACTCACGGTGGTGTTGTGTTACCAGTATGTAGATTTGTCCATTACTAAACTTCAGGAGAGAAATCTGTTTAGTTTACGCAGCCCCTGTTTATCTGTTCAAAGCAGAATACCGTAAATTTTCGCGATTATAAAACTTCTTTACTTCCTACAAAGAAGTAAAAAGCGATGACTACAATTTTTTTTGAATTATTATTTGCTCTACCAACGAAGAGACGGGGTTTGGCGCGGCATAGAAGTATTTCCTTCAATTGGAGGAAGGGCTAACAGGAAACTGTTTCTGTCGTACGGTATTATGATAGAAGAGAGACGGGCCTCCTGGCTGAGATGATATCAATGTGGCTCTGTTGTATTTCGGGACGCCTCAAGGGCAAACAACAAATAATGGCTGGCACCCTGGTCTGATTCCAAGGGCCAGGCATACATGCCTTCCTCCGAGTCGGCATATTGTGCGAACTTACAATTTGTACTGTCAACACCTCTGTTTCATTATAGTAACATGCTTGATTCGGTACATTAGTGATGTTTGTGTTACGCAATATAAGTGAAGATGTTAACAACAATTTAATATATGCAATAGATTTGGTTGCAGCTATTGGCTATTGAATCAACAAAATTCTATTTATAAGTGTTCGCAAAAAGACTTTGCCAATCAAGGATTATACACCCACTCACACACACACACACACAACACACACACACACACACACACACACACACACACACACACACACGCGCGCGCACACACACACACACACACACACACACACACACACACACACACACGCACGCACGCACGCACGCACGCACGCACACACACACACATATATATATACACATATATAATACTAGCTTAGATACCCGGCTTCGCCCGGGAATTGATTTGCGGCTGAATGGTGATGGTATTTTTTTGGCAAGGCTTTAATTTGCACAATATTTTGACATTTACCCGTCCCAGTGTTTAGGGTTAATACCCGTTGTTGGCATTTGTTAATAATAAAATTAATTTTTTATGTAAGTCTACACTGTCCTCCAAATTGTCATATTTCCCGTCTCCTGTGCATTATGCATAGATGTCAGTTATTAAGGACAAAATATTAACATAGATTTGAATTAATTTTTCCTGGTGAGGTACCTCATAGTTCAAATTGGAATGAATTGTTGAGCATATCAATATTTCTACGCAAATTACTTGCTCCACACATTGTTCCTGGAGAAATGTATAAAACAAAAGTTAATCTAAATAACAAAGTAAACAACTTTTGTTATGTGCATGTTTGTCGAAAAACAAATAGACAATGAAATATCGCGAATTTTTATTTCAGGCCTCCCTTATAACTCCTACTCCCGTTCTAACCTAAACATTTTAATATAGCCATTAATCATGGAAGAATTAATGCTAATTGACATACCGAGTTTTTTTAAGTTCGGTTTAATCGTTAGCGCCCAATGAAATAGTTGACTCCCGCTTTAGTTTATAGTGTATATCTCGTTTATACTTTGTTAAAAGACAAAAATGAATATTACAAAAGTTACTCTAAATAACAAAATAAACAACTTTTGTTATGCTCATATTTGCCGAAAAAACGAATAGAAAACGAAATACCGCTATTTTTAAATTCAGGCCTACCTTAGAACCCCCACTCCTGCACGCCCCTAGAAATGTTGGTATGGCTTGTTATAATGAAAGCGTTAGTGCTAATAAACATACCGAGTTTTATTTATTTATAAATATTTTTATTTATAAATTTGTTCACTTCCGCTATAGGTTTTAGCGTATATCTCGTTTATAATTCGGTATACGAAAAAAGTGTATATAAAAAAAGTTACTTTAAATAACAAAATAAACAACTTTTGTCATGTGCATGTTTGTCGAAAACTCAATAGGAAACGAAATATCGCTATTTTTATTTTCTGGCTTCCCTTATAACCCCCACTCCTGTTCGTCTCAGAGGATATTAATATAGCCTAAAGTCTAAGTTGGGTTAGTAGTAATATACATACCAAGTTTCATGAAATTCGGTTCAGCCGCTTATGCGTGAAAAGGTAACAAACAAACAAACAAATAAACAAACAAACAAACGAACAGACACCAAAGAAACAAAATGCAGTTATGGTGTCTATGACATGTGAAACGAAAAGTTATCGTGAAATTTCGCGAAAAAAAATCAATGTACAGACAGAGGTTACAATTTTATATATATACTAGCTAAGGTACCCGGCTTCGCCCGGGAATTCATTTGAGGCTGAATGAAGATGGTATATTTTTGGCAAGGCTTTACTTTCCACAATATTTTTTTTATTTCCCTGTCCCAGTTTTTAGAATTTATACCCGTCGTTACTGTGGATTTGTTAATAATAAAATTATTTGTTATTTAAGACTTCACTGTCCTCAATATTTTTATATTTCCCGTCCTCTGTGTATGTAGTTTTTTTTATTACGTAATGGACCAAATAATTCATAATCCTAAAAGTATCCTATCTTCCAAACCACGAATGAATAAGTTTCTTTCCCTTCATGCGGTACAATGTCGAACGGTGACAGCTGTTTTAGGTACGCCATAGCCGCTATTAAAATACTCGTTCATAAGTCTCGATTGTAAACTGTGTATTCATATTGGTTTTCAGTAAAGTACATCAACATTAACGGAGCAGAGTTAATAAATACCAGAAATACCTGGGTGCACCTCCCTAGCGTTCATTCTTGTAAATTATTTATTTATGATAATTAAAGAAATTCACATTCCTGAGAATAATAATACATTGCTATAAGCATCAATTAACATGTAAACATAGACCAATATGAGGACGGAAGGGAAGCGGCAGAACTGATAGGACAAAGGAAGTAGCTCGACACCTACATAGCCTCAGTGCTGCCAACCTGCAATGCATTTTGGTTAGCTATTCCCTAATACATTCAAATATATTAAAAAATCATATTACATTATCTTAACAATTCTATAACTGTTTCAAATATTTTTCACGTTTTAATTAAATAATGTATTAAATACACTTAGAGAAAACAGGCGTTTCTCATGAATTAATGTTTTGGATAAGAGAAGGGTGGGGGCAGTATACCTTATTTGGTGCAAACTGTTACTGGCGTTAAAAAATAACATAGTTTTGAATTATTAAGGATAAAATTTGAACATGGATTTGAATTAACTTATCCAGGTGAGATACCTGGGTAGTTCATATTGGAATGTATTGTTGAGCATATCAATATTTCTAAGCAAATCACTTGCTTCATACCTTATTTTACAAAAAAAAAAAAAATTATAAAACAAAATTTCCACTAATTAAAAAAGTAAACAACTTATGTTATGTGCACGATTGCCGAAAAACAAGTAGACGATGAAATATCGCGAATTTTTATGTCCTCATCAATTTTTTAAAATTTATTTGCTAAACTTTCATACGCACTCCCCCTTCTTATCCCTGTCACTGTATTCTTTTGATTTAACACGCCAAATGCACGGGAACCTTTCATACAGAGCAATAAAATCTGTTAAAAACTCCCTAGAACATTGCCGAAGGTCAGCCATTGTCGCCTGACGAATTGAAACTGAGTATCAAAATGAATCGGAAAACGGTGCTACCGTCCACACACGCCGACTTGTCTGCGCAGTTCAAGGAAATCTATGCTCTCTGGCTCAGTTTTACTAAAACTGTACCGTCTTCGAAATGGGTTCAAAACTGCACAGTTTTCCAGTCCACACGCAACGTTTTATCTGCAACGTTTTGAACTGCGCAGACAAATCGTTGTGCAAAACGGAGCGTCTGGACCGGCCTTTAAAGTAGCGAAGAGGTAATTTACAATAAAATTACTCCAACTGTGTTAAAATCTTTACTAAGAGAAAAAAAGTATTAATTAGTGGCAACAGAGATAAAGGATTACATCTAAAATTATATATCCTTGTTTTAAAAACCAATATCTCACTATCCCAACATACATTTTATCTAACACAAATACTAACTGGACACGGAAATACAAACTCTTACTTATACAGATTCAAACTTACTGACTCAAATACTTGTAAATGCGACAGTTACACTGAACAGACATTCACCCACCTGATTTATGAATGTAGACTGATTCAAGACATAGAAAGACAGTTGAAGACTCATATTCCCGCAAAACACCTAAATTTATTAAAAGCAATAGCCTATGATATTCTTAAGCTGAGAGAGGAAAAGATAATATAATATTAATATTATGTAATTTTTTTTTATTGGTTATTTAATTGTATTCCTGAATTGTTCTATTTAATGTTTTTTGTTTTATTTAGTCAAGTTTAATTTTCATAATCTTATTTCCATTTTAATATGTATATATATATATATATATATATATATATATATATATATATATATATATATATAAAATTGTAACCTCTGTCTGTACATTGATTTTTTTCTCGAAATTTCACGATAACTTTTCGTTTCACATGTCATAGACACCATAACTGCATTTTAGCAGATTTCCCTTAAGGGAAATCAGCTATTGAGGTCGTACTCATGACGCGAGTTTCGAAAAATTTATTCAAATATCCATCGTTCCTACCCAGGAGATGACGAAAATGAGGTCCGTTCAAAATTATATATATATATATATATATATATATATATATATATATATATATATATATATATATTTGTCTGTTAACGCTCTAGTGGTCGCAATTTTCGTTTGATCGTTACGAAACTCGATATTTAAACGTTTTATGCAAAAATAAAGATCAAGTTCGTTAATGGCTGAAATCGGACCAGTGGGAGGGGGGGGGGTTTAAATGGGAGGATTTTCGAAAATTCGAAATATCTGCGTTACTATACGTCGGATCGAAACATTATATAGAATCAATCTTATTGCAAATTAAATTTAATGTAAATAATGTTATGTACATTTATTCTGTATCTTGAATATTAACCGAGATATTTGCATTTTTCTATTTTCAGCTTCTGAGATGAGATCGGCTAACTTCGGGTCTAGTCGTGAGTTTCCGTCAAGAGCTAGTTCGGGCCGTTCCCGTAACTGTTTGACTCTCTATTCTGAAATTTCTCTATTGTAAAACTTCACGTGGGAAATCTGCTTAGTTTACGCAGCCCCTGCGTGACGGACTTTTTGTTTCTTTGGTGTGTGTTTGTTTGTTTATTTGTTTGTTACCTTTTCACGCATAAACGGCTGATCCGAATTTTATGAAACTTGGTATGTATATTACTACTAACCCAACTTAAACTTTAGGCTATATTAATTTTCTCTAAGACGAACAGGAGTGGGGGTCATAAGGGAGGCCTTAAATAAAAATGTGTGATATTTCATTTTCTATTTTTTTTTTCGGTTATGATGTATCTAAAACAGTTGTCACCATTAAGTTTTGGACCGCATCAAGGGAAAGGAACTTTAATTCATCCATGGTTTGGAAGACAGAATACTTTCTACGACTATGAATTATACTGTTCATTACGTTATAAAAAAACCTACATGCACAGTAGAAGGGAAATATAATAATATTAAAAGAGTGAAGTCTTAAATAACAAATAATTTTATTATTAACAAATCCCAGCAACGACTGGTATAAACGCTAAAATCCCTCCGCATAGGGTTACTATATAGAGGAAACACGTAAAAAAAAATAAGTCATTTCGTAATTAAGTGAAGGTGTCCAAGCGATTTTTATATATGCTCAATCATTTACCAGTTAACCGATGGAGTACTCCAATATACTCAGCTACTCCTCTAAAACTATTGTATTACTCATTATTTAATTGTCAGTGGTTTACAAGTGTTAAGTCGTCAGTTTGAATTTTAAATTTCCCGCGCTCGCGGGGTTCATAGACCCGCCACACACACATGCATATCGCCAAGGCCGTGGCTACAGCGGAAAAACACATGCAGTTCAAGAAGGCATCGGCTAGCAACAAGGATAGAGTCAGTTGGTCTTGGACGCTCGCTGCGGTCGTTCCTACGGCCAGTGGGGCTTCGCCCCTCTTCCTCCGCTACAGATAACCGCTTCATAGACAACCGCAGTTGGAATTCACCCGTGATAGAGTCATTCAGTTGTTTCATCTCCCGCAAGGCTGCCATCCTGTTTATCACCGCAACAAGCGAGAAGACTCCATCATTTCAAGGAAAGTGCATGATTACCGCAAGTACCTATTTAATAATGCTAGCATTATTTGCGCCAATATAGAATGAGTACTCATATCTTATAGGACCCGGCACTCATTTAGTGTATATAGTTATATGGCCGCCATATTAGTTCATAAAGTTACGTTCTTTTGTTTACTGCTCAAATTTCATTTTTTATTATAATATAATTCTATTGCCGATAAGTTAGTGCATAAAGTAAAGTTCTTTTGTCTTGTTCAATCTCTAGATATAACATGTAGTATATAGATATATAACAAACTATTTCAATATACCTAATTCTTAAGAGAACTCACATAGTCGTTTTGTTTCTTTTTTTTTTTTTATCTTTTTCCCTCATCTCTCAGGGAGTAATAACAAAATGGTTCAGTCTAATGCTCTCTCTTATTCTTGCCTTAAAACAAGCTTCCCGCCTATACAACTGGAGTTATCAGTTGTTGTAATTACTTGCTTAGTGTACGTATATTATGCAAGTAATTGACTTAAACTATAAATTTGAATGTGTTGATTATTATTATTCGTTATTAGCTATAATAAGACTGTAGACTTAGGCTTGTTGTTTTAGCCTTCACAGCCTTGTTAATGGTCCCTGAAACCGAAACCTCGACAACAATTGGACAGAAATACATACATTGTGGTGACTAAGTGGGCTTCAATGACTCCCTTACTTGGTGCTCATTAATATTTTTTTTTATTCAATAAGAATTAAACTTTAAATTGAAGGTAATGATGTAGCCAGGAATAAATTATTTTTTTACTAATTTTAATAATTTAATCTCCCAAACATGTTTCTACCTTTTATTTTTCTATCCTTTTCTAGGGCGCATTCTATAAATACAATTAGCAGTTTTGAGTTTTTCTTACAATGGAAGATATCTTTTCAAATGCATGTAATAACTTTAATCAAAACTCAAATGTAACATACAAACAAAAAAAAGAAGACTTCATATTCACTGAGTGTTACCAGTTATGTTGGCTCGCTGATTCTCATTGAGGACGGCTCTATTGTTCTTTCAAATATTAAAAGTATCAATATGTTTATAAATTAGTGGTCAAGCGGAATGGGTCAAAATTCATAGAACACTATTTTATACATAACTTCTCTCTTCATGTTTTTTCTACAAAACTCTGTAAGCTTCAAGATTTCTTTTTTATTTTACGCCTCATTAGCTGTAACAATAACGTGACTCTGTACCAGCGAAAATGTTTCAGAGGAAGGATCTCTCTCTAGGCTATGGGCTGACTTCCTTTCAGGTGTAATATTGAACATAGTTTCATCAATCCTATTTACGAGTTTGACGGAATTGAGGACTGATCAAACACACACACACACGCATATATATATATAGATATATATATATATATATATATATATATATATATATATGTTTGATCAGTACTCACTTTCGTCAAACTCGTAAATAGGATAGATGAACATATGAAGACATTTTCCGAAAATCATCTAATGAGTACAATCTTAATAGTTGATTTACCTTAAGGGAAATATGATTAATAGAAATAACGAGAACAGTGGGAACCTCATTATAAATCTCCAAACGGGAAATTTTTCAGGACTATTAAGTTAACGCTCCCCAGGAAATCTGGAGTTAACGAAAGTAGGAAAGAAGTCAAGCTTAAATATACGTATGAACAAACACGTTCACAAACCAAGTGAATTTCTGCTTGCCTTATTATCTATAGACTAAATATATGTGTGTGTGTGTGTGTGTGTGTATTTAATAGTATTTTACGTACTTTAGAATATTGGTAAATGAGTGGATGGATGGAGGAAGGTGCTAGGGACTGAACGAACATAAGAACAGAGCAGTTTAGCCTTGCTGCTCTCAGACAAATCAGTGAGGGTGAGCAATTTGAATCCATTTGATTGGTTCTATTAAATTACATTCATCGGTGTCATTTCAGCTGGCTTATATCAACCATCCGCAAGTAGTTTTTATTAAGAACGCAAATATTAATGCATAAATAACATACTTTTATATACTTAAATAAACACATTGATGGGCATAATGCATTCACTTGATAAAAAAAAATTGTCAAGCACTTCCCCTTCTTGTTTTTATTTAACATATGTGGCGTTGCCTCCGAAAAATATCATGAATTTCAAGATTTAATTCAAACCCTTGAGAAATATTAACAAGGAATTACCTGATGACTTGGGATTGAGACCCTGCCTTCATGAGCCGGATGTTGTAAATGTTGAGCAAGCAGAAGAAAAGGCTCTCCGTGCTTTGAATCAAAGGTTTTTACCTTTCTTAAATAAACCTAGTAAAGAAGGAATCCCCCTTTCAAGATGTTTCCCGTTTTTTCTCCTTGGAAAGCCATTTTTTATTCATGACCCGTCCCACATGAGGTATTACAAACTGAGAAATCAAAGGTAAATTTGAAATTTAAAGATCACATTCTAAACTTATATTTTTATTGTTTTGTTTCCATAATTCTGCAAAATATGCTGCTGATTCCTATTTAGTTTATTCAATATACAATAATGATCCAAGAAATGTATTATCATGAAAAATTTATAACAAATTTTTGGTGTTAGATATGGTTATTGGTTGAATTTTAATGGTATGGTTTTATAATTGAAAGAAGATGGACAGTAAAATAGTAAATAATATTCAATTCTCTTACTCTTAAAATTATTTAAGATGAACAAAATTATTAAACATGAATAATATGTATTATTTCTAGAAAATATGCTTACATCTATAAGGAAACAGCTAACTTTATGAATAAAGAATATGAAGTCAATGGATGCATAAGAGGAAATTGAATTTTAATCAAACACACACACTCATGTGGGTCATCCGCTTATGGGGACACATCCCAACGTATGTGTGCATAACACTAACATGCAGATTTGTGCCACATCTTCTCTTATAAATAAATAATTTACCATGACCAACAAACACCGAACTGACATCAAAGGTTCAATACATTATACAACTTCCCTATGTATTGAAAGTATCCCATATATTAAAAGTATGTCACTTCTAAAAGAGCCTACTCAAAACGTTCGACACGGAAGGAAACATTCATCGTCCATCGAAACACCTTTATACATGAAGTGGTGTAACAGAAACTTACTTGGTCTGAAATACGTGAATATACCAGTTCAAACCCAGAGCAGTTCTGATTTTTTTCTTTAGTTTTACAATCATAAATAGTAATTAATTGAAATCAAAGTTTTCGAAAGTGGTGCTTTAGAGCAGGTATGGGCAACCTTTGACGTTGTGGGCCAAACTTTAGTGTGCAAATACTCGTACGTTCGCGGGCCGCTTTTAAAAGGAAAAGTAGTGTCCTTAATTTTTAACGATAGATATCAGAAATGAAATTATACGACAATGTAATTATAATACAATTTATTAAAATAACAAAATGAAGAAAAAAAATAGGTACAACATTATAATTAAATCGTAAAATTATTGCATACAAACTAAAGTTACATAGCGACACCGAAACCAATGAGACACTTGAGCTTGAATTTGGGAAACTAATCTATCTATGTTCAGATTAATTCCGCTGATACAAAGACGTAAAGATTTCCCAAACTATCGTCAGTCAGCCTTGTACGATGTTTTAATTTATTAACTTTCATCATTGAAAAGAACTGTTCGCATTTATAAGTATTGTCAAACGCCCAAATCTCTCCTCATCTTCCTCATTTGGAGTAAGTAGTGTAATATTTTTGTTTCAAAATGTCTCGCGGGCCGGATCAAATCTTACAGTGGGCCGGTTGTAGTCCACATATGCTTTAGAGTATTCTTCCGCAAATGACATGACTGTACAATTTAATTTATTTATTATCAATTGATTGGTAATACCCACTTGTATTGTTGGGGTTTCAGGTCGTGAAAATATCAAATAATCTCTTAAAGATCTATTTCGTTTTACTCAGTTTGTTTACACTTTTTTATGGCACACGAGAACTGCATTAACGCGCAAGAATCAATTTCCGTTTTGGTAGTAGTTTAGGTATCTTAAAGTTTATACGGACTCAAAATTAATTAAAATATTATGGTTTGTTCACAATTATACATTCATACTAACTCTGATCTTGTAAATAAATAATTTAGCAGCACACAAAACATCTTCAGCCATTTTAAAACTGCAGTATTTGTTTGTATTTATGAGGTTCAATGAAACGGGACAGACGCGTTCAATTAGTATAAGAAACACAATTACTGAAGCATATTGATGTACAAACAATAGTTACGTAAATACTGGAGACTTCACTTAGACAACATTATGAATACTATACGACGGTAATTGAATTTGTTTTTTTTTTGCATGTAGTATACTAAAAGGTAAAGAGTTCAAGTAAAATTGCGTGCCGAAGTAATAATGTTTCAAACCCTTCTTGTCTGCTAAAGAACTGAACCGAACCAGCAAAAAGTAAGACAAGCATTCAAGCCGCACAGTGAGCTGGGAAGGAAGATCCAAAACATCACAAAACCCATATGTCGATAAATAAAACTCAATCGCAACCAAATCCAAACTCGGGACTTCTAAATGTATACTAACTGAAGCCAACCCCGATCACGCGCAGATTCCATTTTTTGAGTAACTGTATTCCACTGTTGGCAGGAACGATGGGAAAATAAAAAGATAATGGTTAAATGCCTTCATTTCAAAACCAGTCGTCTTCCAAACTGTACAAATACAATAATGGATTACTGCACTATACAAATTCTAAAAATACTTATGCTGTTTCAACGCTAGAAAATTAATTAGACCCATTACTCCATGTGATGGAAAATGTTGAACCAAGCAACTGAAGAATACTTATTGTAAAACGGTTCGCTTACTTCTTACATCTTACTAGAAAAGATTTTGGTTCAAGAAAATAAAAAGTAGTTTAAGTAATGGGTGCAACATCACTGAAGGTGGACCATCGTTTTAACATTCACAAAAGTTCCTTACGTTTTTTTAAAAATATTATCACAATTTTGAAACCAATGCTCAATTCAGGACATAATCAGCAAGGTATAATTAATAGAATTTTGTTTTCTAAAGAGCTTTTAATGAGAGCCTTCCAATAATACATTGCGGGATGGGTTTCTGATCTCCCTCCTCCATTTGGGCCATATAGAATGGTAAAAAGAATTGAGTGGAAGTTACTATTAATAAGAATAGAGATCAGGTAATGAAATCTCAGCTGTGGGGAATAGAAGTTATTCATTTGCGTAGAATGAATATAGAAAATCCAGATTTGGAATATGGTAAGTGAAAAAGTGAACCAGACTCTAAAATACACGATGACCGAAAACCTAGAAGTAACTTGCAGAAAGAGGGCTTCGGAAATTGGAGGGATCCAACTGATATGAATACAAGATTAACAGATTTCCCTTAAGGATAATCACCTACTGAGGATGTACTCATGCCGTAATTTTAGAAAAGCGTCAAATTCCCATTGAGATGATGAGAAAGGGTCCCAGTCGAATATCTATATATTTACTGTTACATGTCTAGGCGTCTACAGCTTTTGGTTAATCATCTCCCAACTCGATATTTAAACGTTTAATGTAAAAATAAATGTAATCTGACTGGTAGGAATTGAGATTAAGAAAAGGTGTGATATATGCAACCATAAATATCTCGAAAATGTAAGTAATCTTGTTGATAAGGTAAAGCTCTACAATTGTTGTTCTGTGCATTTTCCTTTAACGTTATATTATAGGAATCATTTGTATTTAGATCTTTCAGCCTTCACTAAATCCCACTTATAGTAATGTGACTTTCATTTAATACCCCAGAAATCTCATGTCTAGTTTAAATTTTGAGTCTTGTTTGCTTAGTTCTAAAGGAGGAATTGAGAATAGAATATGCTGGGTTATTTCAGCACTTGAAGCTTCCATTTTAGCTTATGCAGTGGACTTTTTTTTTCTGTATTTCGAAATTATGTTTCTGAGCGTTTTTAATGCTGCGGGGTTAAATACTTTGTATAGAATAAAGACAATTTAAACTATCGATCGCCCCAGAGAACAATAAATGTGCTCCTTACCACATTAGCGAATAATTTACCTGGGTCGGGATGAAATAGTTGTGAACGTTTTCAGCGTGAGTAGTGGCGGGGTCTAGACGTGTGTTAATGAGTTCAGAGCCCTCTCCCATTAGTAACCGATGGTTTTATTTATAGTTATATGCGTGCATGTGGTTTATATTGCGACAAGCAGGACTCCATGTCTGATTATTTTATATTTTATTCTTTTCGCTTGTAATTTACCTTACCTACAATACTATGTATATTTATTTATTGTGTAGCGTTCGCTGCGATATTGCAGTACTATGATTATACACTCAACCGCAAAAAAAACCGGACACTTCATATTTGTCGTATTAAAAACTAATTTTCAGCAATGTGTTTCTTTATGTGGGTATTCTAGTTATTACAAAGAATCTAGAGTCTAAGACCATTGGACTAATCCCTTCAGGATTAGTAAACAATTAGATAAAACTCAGATTAGATTTATTTGTCGTGAAGTTGATCTATTCTAAACTGTAAGTAGTTTTTCGCACATTTAAACATCTTTAATTATTAACCAAGCATTTTCTTTAATTAATGTTTTATTTTTATTTCGGTCCAGAATAATGGGTCTTTCAAACTTAGATGGAAGACCGGAGCTTACGTTACATTGCCGAAACGCTTGGGGTAGCGAAGTCTACCATTCACTGTAATAAAAATGAAGAATAATTTTTTTTTTAAATGTGTTAATTTATCTTTTTCTTGTTTTTTATTTTGTATTTTTGTGTAAATAATCAATAAAAATTATTCACTTTTGGCAGATTTTGTTTAAATAACCTATAGATTAACCAATTATTTTAATTAAAAAGATTAATATACATATATATTAAGTATTTAACAAAATTATAAGACTAAATCTAAGTGTCCGGTTTTTTTTGCGGTTGAGTGTATAACCACTAGTTACCTACAAAATTTGATTTATACATTCATTATAATTTATAAAAGAGATTATTGAAAAGTTGGCCAGTTTTTTCAAGACAAAACTCTTATGACTTATGACTCTTCAATCAGGGTTCTCGGATATCACAATTAAATCTGACATCCGAAGCTGTATAGAACTACAAATAAAAGAAACATGAATCAAAATCAATTATTTACAAAGGAAAATCTTCCAAATGGAACACCCGTCTCAATAACACATATATTATTCACAGGCCGCCCTCTTTTCAAAAATCTTCTCCAAAAGTACAAACTCAAACGACAAAACCGTCCTCCAACACCTTGTCCGAACATGAAGTGGCGTGTTAAGAAACCTATTCGTGTGAAATATAATAGGGTTTCTGCCCGACTAGATCTGATATTTTTTGTCTACTTTTACATTCAATATAAATAGTCATTAATACAAATCAAATTCATCAGAATTGAATCTTTCCAGTATTATTCAACACATCTCTATTCATTTCCAATTTTTTGATAAGTGATCAGATCGAAATAATGCCAAATTAACTCTAAATATATAATGTTCAGATCTATTTCTTTTTTGGCAATTTATTTGCTATTTAATGTCACTCATGAACCATATTAATGACAAAGATCCAATTTCCTTATTCGTGGTGGTTTTGGTAACTTGAAGAAGAAAAATGAAGTTGAATTGTAAAAAAAGAGGATTTCTGTATATCGATAATAAAGATTACTGATTTCTAAGTACCATAAATGCAAATATAAAAGTGGAAATAATGAAATTTAAAACAAATCATTATTTTCAAATCTATCCAATGTAGTTAAGAATAACTAAAACCTGAGAGTATAATCGATGTATTAGTAAAGGTAGCAATGTTTTTAGCACTGAAATACTGTAAATGTATTTGATAGCCTATACAGTTGTCAGATTTTAATTTTCCGGAACGTTTAATTCTTGTCTCCCAAATGATATATACATTTGAATAAATGTATATTTTTAATTAACTTTTAGCCTGAAGTGATAAGAAAAGGGCAAATATACCAATAAAACTACCTTTTCCTAATTTATTCTATACATCTACATTGTTAATAACTGAACAGAATTTAGCTTGTACATAATAATGTGTGTCATTTAAGAAATAGAATTCTGATTTCGCTTACTTGTCTTTAAGTCCCTTCCTACAAAACCCACTTAAGGGAAGGGACATTTGATTTTTCCATGGTCTTTTTACTTGTCAGTAATCTCATAACATTAATGCCATATTATCGAGGCACGAACGTTATTATTACTAGTGAGATTAATTGTTTCATTCAATCTAACATTGCAGTTTTAAAAATGTAGTTAATCTTATAAGAGGGGCCCGAAATTAGTCTCTAGAATTATGTAGGCTAAATGAGCTACTTATTGTGGGCAACACACAATATCTCTAGGATATACCTATCTAGAATCTGTTTGTTTTATAATATTGATCTGAAGATGAATGTAAAACAAATTGAACGTTGTATTAAAATAATGTTGAACAGGGCTATTGACACATATGAAAAATAACATGATCATATTGAAATACTTTTGTAATAGCAAACTGGAGAGAAGGGGAAGTTGAAACGTTAAAGCTTGGAAAATGAGTTGTGGATGAAAAACAACTCTTAACTATTTTAATGTATCAAATTCAGTAAATCCCCATTTCTTAAAGCTTAAATATCAAATGTTAATTTCATTCTAGTACATGAGATATAGGCAAATATGTTCGGTGTGAAGTCATCATTTAAGGTTTTTTGTTCTAGAGTACATTTTTTTCTTCTTTTTTTTCTCTCTCCTCATAGTAATCCTATGAGGAGTTATTTATTTGAATACATGTTCCATTGCCACATGGCATATTACATGTATGATTATGTTTAAATAAATTTCTATTTTACAATATATACACGTTAATCAACTATCTACTCAAATATAATATAAAAAAAATAATAATAATAAAATAAAATATTAAAATAAGTAAGATAATTACAAATAAAATTAATAAATAAGATAAGAACAAAATAAATAATCTATTAAAGTTAAACTCTACCGATGTCTAGAGTACATAATTTTGTTTTATCAATACTGTGGTCGATATTTCACCGTTCTATGGCAAAATAAATATTATATTCACTAATCGCTGAAATCAGACTAAGTTTTGGGACGACATAGAAAGTTCATACATTTTCATTTATTTTGATTTGGATCGAAAAGTGTGTATAATCAATAATATTGCAAATTTAATTTCATATAAATGTTGCAAAAATTTACATATCTACACTTCCAGCTTCTTTTCAATTCGTGTATAAATAGGCTTCTTAACACGAGAGAAATAGAGATAGACGGTGAGTTGATATCATTAGCTATATTCCAAAAATGAAAATTGTTTTGTAGGAAATGGGCTTAGTTTACACACCGTCCAGGCGTGATGGATTTTTTAATCCTCAATTGTTCCTTTCTTTATTTACCATTTATTCGTGAAAATATAGTTCGGGGTGAACAGTATTCTTGATTGCATGATAGTCTGCGTATTCGCACTAAAGCCGACATTTTCTGAACAGGTTATAGAATGAAGAGCATTTCATATGACATTTTATACTAGTAAATTTTGGATAGACTCCAAACCATTATTTTACATTTAATTTAAAATAGCCGTCGGGCATGTTACCATTTGATTATTCTCCGTAGTAGTTGTCTTTATGACATCTTATCAAGTATTAATTTTAACAAAAAAAAAAGTAATTGAAAAACTTTAAATTTTGATTTTACCCTTCAAATATGTCTTAACGAAATAAATTTATTATTTATAGAAGTAGAGGTGAGTGGCCGAGATGCGTGCGTCGTTCTGCCACCTCCACTGCCTATGCCAATTGCTATGGGCTTCATGCTACGTCTCTTGCCACTTGTATTGAGTTTATTCTTGGCCCCATCTCAGAATATATTATTATATATATAATAATATTCTATTCGAATAACGAGAGAGGCTTTTAATTGTGATTTTATATGTATTTATTTAATGGTACGTCAATCTTAAATAATTAATTTGAACCGATTAATTTGGATATTGCTGTGTTTATTAATATTTTTAATTGCTTAAAAATGTGTATTACAAAAAAAAATAATAATAACTCAGAGGCCTTGTTATTGCCTCGATTAAGCCCTCATGCCAGGAAAATCTGGTCAAGTATATAATTATAGGCTCAGATTTCCAGGTACCATTGCAAATGTATTTACTACATTCACATACCTTTCGGAGTAATTCAGTCATATATTTTCCTTAAACATAAATTAATAAAGTTTGAGTTAAACTTTTTCAGTTTTCCCTTGTTAATGAATTACCTGAATGGTCTGAAATGTTTTGGTTTGGTTAATGAACTGTGATAAATTTATCATAGAGGTATTCGATAACTATATTCATACATCGAAGGAAAATTACATCACTCAAGATGCTGATTTCAAATATTATCCATTTGCTATTCTGATAAGCCTCCAAATTGTTTAGTAAAGCTATAGGAAATAATCTATTGAGATTGTCCTTATATTTTTTTTTCAATTTATAGGAATCCAAACTAGTAGTTGGCGTAAATGAGGAATTTCTTACTACCCGCTAGCACCCACATTTTTTTCTTTACCAAACGACGGAAGAAAATCGTTAATATGTTTGTTATTAAGTGGCGTTTCAGAAAAGAATGCTCAAGCTTCTGAAAAACTGATATTTTTATACAGTGATATGTGAGGTTCGGAGGTAATCTATGAGAGGCCAGGGGCAATCTGTCAACCCGGAAGGATGACGCAATCTATGACGCAACCGAATAAATGGGCAGCCTTCCCAAACAAAAGATCGCCCTGATATATAAAAGCCCGTCACGCAGGTGCTGCGTAAACCATGCAGATTTCTCACCTTTTGGAATATGACTTGAGTCTATTCCTTATTCTTCCCGTTGTAAGAAGCCTATGTAAACAGGAAATTTAGTACAAGCTGGATATAAAGTGAATAGTGACTCCGTTATTCAAAGTAAATAATTGGATGAGTAGTTGTAGGGGGTTTTACTAAAGACTGAAATCAAATCAAATAATTTTAGTTTTCTACCTTTAGTATACCCCTAACTCCTACACATGCGAGAATAGCAATACTATTTTGTATCATAAACACTTTATTTTAAGCGTACCTAACTATCAGATATTGTTTTATTAAGTGAGATACATGTACATTCAGTCAGAAATGGGGCATGAAATAGTTGGGGGCATAGAGCGTGGGCAATTCCAAAATTTAAAATATTTCTGTTATTTTGAGTAGAATCGTAAAATCTTGTTAAAATCTTCATAAACTATTGATGATCTGCAATTGTTGTACTAAGCATTTTTTTCGCAATTGAAGTATTCAGAGAGATATTCGTACTTTTAGCAGATTTTCCTTAAGGGAAATCAGCTATTGAGGTCGTACTCATGACGCGAGTTTCGAAAGTTTTATTCAAGTGTCCATCGATCCTTGCCCTCCCGCGTTTTCAATTATTGTTTGATCGTTAACAAACTCGATATTTAGCCTTTTTTTGTGAAAAGAGATA
Organism: Riptortus pedestris; assembly: GCA_019009955.1. NCBI lineage: Eukaryota > Metazoa > Arthropoda > Insecta > Hemiptera > Alydidae > Riptortus > Riptortus pedestris. Next base: position 36,180,347 of record CM032233.1, read on the forward strand.
TCAAGTTCGTTAACGGCTGAAATCAGACCAGGGGGAGGGGGGTTTAGAAGGGGAGAATTTAGAAAATTCAAATTATTTCCATTACTATTCGTCCAATCGAGAAAGTATACAGAACCAATCATATTGCAAATTAAATGTTCTATAAAAATTGTTATATACATTTATATTCTCTATCTTGAATATTAACGGAGATTTCATTTTTCAGTTATCAACCTTGAGAAAAGCCCCTCTTTTACTCGTGTTGGTATTCTGGCAGGTGGAAGTGACTTCTAATGTGGTAGGATGAAAAAAATTGGCTACACTTCCACTATAATAATTTATTAAACGGCAGAGCGCTTTCGATGCTGTGCATCATCGTCAGTGCCCGAAGGTCTTCGATGTTGACCTCAGGGCACTGACGATGATACACAGCATCGGAAGCGCTCTGCCGTTTAATAAATTGTTATAGTGGAAGCGTACCCAATTTTTTCATCCTACCACAAATAATTCTATTAGTATTTGAGTAAGAGAATATAACAGTAGTTATAGAAAAATTAATTTTTAGCATGATTGATTATATTAAATGTTTCCATCCGTCTCATAAAAACCGTGACATTTGAAATCTTCAATTCCCCCTAAATCCCCTTCTTACCCCCTCACCTTTTCAAAGGATTTCAGCCATAGCTTAATAAAACTTTAGTTTTACACGAAACTGTTAAATATCGAGTACGGTATTGATCAAATAACAATCAAGTAGAACGTCAAATTTTTAATGATGACGCCACCAAACATATTTCCATATGACTCACATAGGAAAAGATCAATGAAAACAGTATATTTAAGATTCGAATAAAACGTTTCATGGTATATCTGTTTATTGTTAATATGGTCTAAGTAGGAATGGGGGTTTACTGGTGGATGAAAACTAAAACAAATATCTCGGTTAATATAGAAAATGGAAAATAAAGGCACAGAACAACATTTATACGAAATTAATTTTTCAATAAAATTGGCTATTCGATCCGACTCATAATAACGAAAATATTTCAGATTTAAAATGCCATCCCTTCACTCCTCCCCCTTTCCCTGGTCCGATTTCAGTTATTAATGAACTTGACCTTTAGATTTACCAAAAAAATGTTTAAACATTGTTGTTTTAGTTTGTGGTGTATACTCTGTGAGTTATAAACAATTAAGATTTTACGTTCTAGATTACATACTTTTTTTTATATCATTGCCATATTCGACATTAAACCTTTTCATGCAAAAATAAAGGTTATATCTGTTAATGGCTAAGATCAGACGATAGGGAAGCGGAATTAGTGGAGTGGAAAACCAAATATTTGTAATATGTTAGTTATTATGAATCAAATAAACGAATTGTATAATACCAATCTTCTTGCAAATGTTATTTTCTATAAATGTTGTTCTATGCATTTATTCTGTATCTCTAACATTGACCGAGATTTTTTAGTATTCAGTCTCATTAAACCTTCACTCCTACACACTTTTCACATTTAGACTTTGAGTAATTGAGTCACTAAATCCGTCATATCCAGCTGGTATTTCGATTCCTTTTTACGTTCGGTTCTTATTACGGAAGAAAGAAAGAGTAAATGGTGAGTTGAGATCATCAGCACGTCATATACTAGCTCGTGGTGAATCTACTTTCTTTACGCAAGCCCTGCGTGACTGATTTCTGAAAAAAAGTAGAGGCAGCTTAGTAAGCATGCAAGATTTTATGTGGTGGCAATAAAGGCGCAACCCTTCTAAGGGCTTTAATGCTTCTAGCCCTATAGGAGCTGTAAAGGGTGAATCCTCAAGTCAAGTTGTTCAGGCTAACGCCTTGTCTATTTTATTGGTTTAAAAAAAATACTTGCCCTTGCCTTCATATAATTTCTAAACCCCTTCAAAACGACTAGATTTCATGGGCTAAGATGAATCATGACATAGGTGAATTTTTTCAGTAGTTTAGGGAAAGAGGACTTTCATTTAAACATGTAAATTTTTATAAATTAAACGTTTATGTCATGTGAGAGCTAAATGTTCACAATTTCAACAAATACCGTTTCAGAATTAACTTTGGCAGTGGTCAATTTTTATTCTAAAATTCCTAGCAATGAACAACATATTATATTTCATAAATAATTCTCAAACTTTTGTATGGCAAATCAAGGCACTAATCAAACCAAGCAGATTAGTTAGAACATCTTGGTTAGTATTCCAGATAGAGAAAAAAATCTATAGAACTACATCTACAGAAAATTACATTTACAAAAAGATTGGTTATATATGAGCTTTCGAACCTACCCAGCCATTGACGAACTTGATCTTTAATTTTACATAAAACGTTCATTTGTCATATTTGGCAACGATCAAACAAAAATTGCATCCCTAGAGCGGTAACAGACAAGTATATATATATATATATATATATATATATATATATATTTGGTTGGAATTATATAGACCTCTAGATCTTTAGCCAGTTTGAATTTTTACACAGTGAGTGATCAGCGCTCTGGTAGCGGACTCGTAAACTAATCTTCTCCCTTGGTGGAGATCGAAACTGCACCAAAAATATTAGGCACAAAGGTTTGGTCATGGAAGACATCACAATATTTTACGAATAAAAATTATTTTCTTTAGTAGAAATATGATTTGACTTAAAAGATTAGTTAAAGATTAATGTTTTCAAAGATCAACAATGGCAATCCCATTACTTACTTAAAACAAAATCAAAACATGAGAGTGCCCGACTTCCAACGTTCGAAATATTTGACATAACTTTTTTAAAACACAAACTTTTAATTAACTGTTTTTTTCACAAGTGCTTTTAATTAATCAGAACTCCCGTTGGAGCCTTATTAAAGAGAACTTTATCCTGAAAGTTTAGTTTGCTGTTTGATTTATATAAGACATTATCTCTAATTATTTAAGCGTGGAGCTAATCCATTTAAAACTAGACACAACTTAATATATTCCGTCTTCGAATGTAATCCCGTTTCTCTGCCCTTCGTCGGTCCCTCTTAAGAAGGATATTTGCACATGAGAACCCTCTGATTAAATGGGATTTCTGTCAGGTGGTTTGTTAAATCTAAATTTAAATAGAAATCGCTGAAAGGCATACAGTATAAATAAGAGTTTCTTCTTTAAATGATTGAACTTTTTCTATAAAATGTTAAACAAATATCTATATATATATATAAAATTGTAACCTCTGTCTGTACATTGATTTTTTTCACGAAATTTCACGATAACTTTTCGTTTCACATGTCATAGACACCATATCTGCATTTTGTTTCTTTCGTGTATGTTTGTTTGTTTGTTTGTTTGTTTGTTACCTTTTCACGCATAAACGGCTGAACCGAATTTTATGAAATTTGGTATGTATACTACTACTAACACAACTTAGACTTTAGGCTATATTAATTTTCTCTGAGACGAACAGGAGTGGGGGTTATAAGGGAAGCCTGAAATTAAAAATAGCGATATTTCGTTTTCTATTGGTTTTTCGGCAAATATGTACATAACAAAAGTTGTTTATTTTGTTATTTAGAGTAACTTTTGTTATATACACTTTTGTCGTATACCGAAGTTTAAATGCGTTATACGCTAAACATTATAGCGGGAGTCAACAATATTATTTGCCAAAAAAGACTCAACCGAACTAAATAAAACTCGGTATGTGTATTAGCAGTGAGGCCTTCATTATAATAAGCCATACCAACATTTCTATGGACGGGCAGGAGTAGGGGTTATAAGGGAAGCCTGAAATTAAAAATAGCGATATTTCGTTTCCTATTGGTTTTTCCGCAAATATAAACATAACAAAAGTTGTCTATTTTGTTATTTGGAGTAACTTTTGTTATATAAACTTTTGTCGTATTCCTAAGTATAAATGAGTTATACGTTAAAACTTTAGCGGGCACTAACGGCTGAACTGAACTTAACAAAACTCGGTATGTCAATTAGCATTAATTCTTCCATGATTATAAGTTATATTAAAATTTTTAGGTTCAAACGGGAGGGGGGTTATAAGGGAGGCCTGAAATAAAAATTCACCATATTTACATGTATAAGAGACGGGAAATATAAAAATATCGAAGACTGTGAAGCCTTATCGAACAAATAATTCTATTATTAGCAAACCCACGGGAAAGACGGGTATCAATCCTAAACACTGGAACGGGTAAATGTCAAAATATTGTGCAAAGTAAAGCCTTGCCAAAAATATACCATCACCATTCAGCCTCAAATCAATTCTCGAGCGAAGCCGGGTATCTGAGCTAGTCTTATATATATTTAACATGAGTTTATAATATTAACGGCATTTTTCCTCTTACTTATTTAAAGTATGAATTCTTCTTTTTGCTCGGTTTGGTCAAGCTTTTGTTGACAATGATCTTCACAGCTTCAAAGTGGAGTATATTTCCACGTACAAAAAAAGACCACATATTTTGGGAGAGGGAGATTTTGTTTCCCCAAAGCTATTTTTCAACAGAATCAATTGATTAATCCATTTTTTTAAAATATTTGTGTGTATGTATATATATCTGTCTACAGCTCCGGTCGTATTTGTTTCACGGTTACCAAACTCAATATTTAAGCATTTTATGTTTATAAAAATAAATCTTTAACAGCTGAAAGAGGACCAGGTGTATGGATAACAATTTTAAATATCTCCATAATTATAGTCTGATCGAAAAATATTATATAGTCAATTTTCTTTGGGTAATTAATTGTTTAAAATTGTTTTATTCTTATTTTTCTCTAAATATCATATTAACTAAATAGTTTGTTACATTTTTCAGTTTTCAGCCGTCACTTCACACCCAGTCCTACTGGCAATAACCAAATACTTCATTCACTAAGCATCCCATTTCAAGCTTAAATACAACCCTTTGTTGTCATAGAATAAAGAGGAGGGAGGATTTCGAGAATGGGTTATATAAAAAATTCAACATATTTCCGTTTGTACAGAGTACACAACCAATCTTCTTACAATTTTAATTTTCTTCAGTTGTTATTGTATACCTTCATGATTTCTGCCTCTGGAATATTAACTAAGACTTTTGCATTTTTTAGTTTTCAGACCTCCTAGAAATACGATTTTCACTCCGCCCACCAGAGTCGCTAAATATCTCATTTGAGTCATAAATTTCAAGTCCAGTTTGCATAGGTTTCTTTTCAAGGGGAAATTTAAGAATAGATCAGGTCAACAGCCTCTCCAACAAGTGGGAATTCTGCTTATTTTACTTAGGAGTCTAAGATCTCCTGGATTTCATTGGGCCCATAAACATGAAAATAGGAGCTTCCTATTGAGTACAGTAGTTACAACTACATTTAGTAACTTCTGGACTTTTAACGATTTTTAAACGTTTCATGTAGAAAAATGTAAAATAGTGAATATCTCCTTTATTATGGGTTGGATATAAAAGTGTTACATGACTAATCTTCTTCTACAATTGTTGTATATACGTTTTTATCTAACTGAACTATTAACGGAATTACATTAATTTTTCTTATTCTTACTAAAGAATAAATAGAGAATAAAATATGAGTTATCGTCGACTGTACCATTATAACAGTTGGGTTTTCGCTATTATAAATATCCTTTATTTCTAAATAATTTAAAAAAGTTCTATAACAAGATAGGTGTACCATTTGACCACAATTAAGTTGATAAAAAGACAAAAGTTCGTCACGCAGGGGCTGCGTGAAAACGTAAAAGTTCAATAAGAACAATATTTGGTATTTAGGATTCAAATAATGTATTTCTTAATATTCCAGCTTATTATTAATATGACATGAGTAGGAGTGAGAGTTTACTGATGACCGAAAATTAAAAAATGCAAATATCTCAGTTAATGATCAAGATAATAAAAAACCGTACATAACAACATTTATAGAATATTACATTTGCAATAAGATGGTTTTATACAATTTTTCGATCCGAGGCACAATAACGGATATATTAAGAATTTTCGGTCAGATTTTAGCCTTTAAAAAACAAGACGTTTATTTTTACATAAAACGTTTAAATATCGAGTTTGCTAACGACCAAACAAAAATCGCTACTGCTAGAGCGTTAACAGATATATATATATATATATATATATATATATATATATATATATATATATATATATGTACTAGCTAAGGTACCCGGCTTCGCCTGGGAATTCATTTGAGCCGGAATGATAATGGTATTTTTTCGGCAAGATTTTACTTTGCACAATATTTTGACATTTACCCGTTTCAGTGTTAAGGGCTAGTTTGGTATAAAAAATGAAATATCCCGAATTTTTATTTCAGGCCTCCCTTATAATCCCCACTTCCGTTATAACCTAAACATTTTAATATAGCTTACAACCATGCAAGAATTAATGCTAATTTATATATTCCGAGTTTTTGTTGGAATCGGTTCAACCGTTGGTATCGAATAAAATAGTTGACTCCCGCTTTAGCTTTTAGTGTATATCTCGTTTATAATTTGTTATACAACAAAAGTGAATATAACAAAAGTTACTTTAAATAACAAACTAAACAACTTTTGTCATGTGCATTTTTGCCGAAAAACCAATAGGAAACGAAATATCACCATTTTTAATTTCAGGCCTCCCTTATAACCCCCACTCCTGCCCGTCCCTAGAAATGTTGGTACGGCTTATTATAATGAAGGCGTTAGTGCTAATACAAGTACCGCGTTTTATTTAGTTCGGTTGAGTCTATTGTGCCAAATAAAATTGTTCACTTCCGCTATAGGTTTTAGTCCATATCTCGTTTATAATTCGGTATACGAAAAAAGTGTATATAGAAAACGCAATATTGCTATTTTTAATTTTAGACCTCCCTTAGAACCCCCACTCCTGTTCGTCTCAGAGAAAATTAATATAGCCTAAAGTCTAAGATGGGTTAGTAGTAATATATATACTAAGTTTCATAAAATCATAAAATTCGGTTCAGCCATTTATGCGTGAAAAGGTAACAAACAAATAAACAAACAACAAACAGACGCGAAAGAAACAAAATGCAGTTATGGTGTCTATGACATGTGAAACGAAAAGTCATCCTAAAATTTCGCGAAAAAAATCAATGTACAAACAGAGGTTACAATTCTATATACATATATATATATATATATATATATATATATATATATATATATATATATATATATACAATTTTGAATGGACCTCATTTTCGTCATCTCCTATGTAGGATCGATTGAAGACAAATACGTGACTATTCAATAGGATGTCATCTTGTAACTAAGAGTAGTATTAATTAATTCTTCTGTGCCCAATTGTTTTGTATATATATATAAATATTTGACAAGTACGAATAATGCTATCATATTTGAAAATCTCTAGAATGAAATAATAAATACTCAATTAGTTGATTTTCAGATAGGCAGAGCAGGCTGTGAAAATTCCACTCTGGCCAAGCAGTTGGATATAATGATACACGCAAGGCCTAACACCAGAGAGCCAAGATATATTGGGTGATATTTGTCGAGTGTTAACTTTAATGGGTCATAATTTCAAGATTTTTTTTTTACGGGGACGCCCTCAGCTAGGGTGCCAAGTCCAACAAAAACACCACCTACCTAGTACAATCAACCTCCGTCATATTTTATGAAAACTCACAACAAAAGGGTGACCTGTTTATTGTCAACACTGTATGTGATTACCTCTTTCTGTATTACGAGTGTTTCACTCATAAACTTTTCAGGGGTTGGATTCTGAGAAAGTAAGTGGTATTAGTGCTTTCCCCATAAACTATGTATATTTGGATTCGGGTTCAAAGCCACTTAAATTTTCTTTTTTCTGTTGATAGAATTGGATGGTCTATGGCAGCCACCAGCTTTGATAATTTGTCCTTCCCAAGAATTAAAATTAGCTCAGTGGCCTCACAGATGATATTGTATTAATTAGATTTAAATCGTACTTTTCCCGAATAAATCACAAAATCGTTTTCCCTGTATCTTTGTATATAATAATCACAGTTTTTTTTAGCCATTCTAGGCCGGAAAAATAATTTCTTCAATACACATATTTATTTCGTCCCCGACGAGTTTCCTTTTCAAGAGGTCCATAATTGCCTAGTTTTATTGATTTTAGCAGATTTTCCTAAAGGGAAATCAGCTATTGAGGTCGTACTCATGACGCGATTTTCGAAAAATTTCATCAAATGTTTATCGATCTTACTCAGGAGATGACGAATATGAAGTCCATTCAAAACTATATGTATATATATATATATATATATATATATATATATATATATATATATATATATATCTCAATTTTTGTTTAATCGTTACCAAACTCGGTATTTAATCGTTTTATGTAAAGGGAAAGATCGTTAATGGCCAGTTCGTTAATGGCTGAAATCGGATCAATGGAAGGGGGGGGGGTTTAGAAGGGGGAATTTCGAAATATCTCCATTACTATACGTCAGATGGAAAACTTATATAAAACCAATCTTATTGCAAATTAAATTTACTATAAATATTGTTATATATATTTATTCTCTATCTTGAAGCATATATTAACCTATATGAATATTAACCGAGATATTTGCATTTTTATTAAGTGTGTGCGGATACCGGACGAGATTAGATCGGCTGATGTCGGTTCTATATGTAACATTCCGCCGAAAGCTAGTTCGGCAGTTTCCGTAACTGTTCGGCTCTCATGAAATTGGTTTAGAGACTCGTTATTACTACTGTACTAGTATGCAGATTTCTCTATTGTGAAACTTCACTTGGGAAATCTGCTTAGTATACGCAGCCCCTCCGTGACGGACTTTTTTTAATTTATTATAACGACGTGTATATTATAATATAAGGATGATACTTAAAAAAAAAAATAAAAAAAATAAAAAAAAATAAAAAAAAATAAATAAAAAAAAAATAAATAAATAAAAAAAAAAAAAAAAGATGATGATTAAATAAAACCTTATATTATATTACCACAGCTATGTATTATAATAAGAATAAAAATGGAGGCTTAAAATATATCTTAATAATAACTGTAGTAAAAAATTACAAATTTATATAAAAGTTTACTTAAAATCTACAGTGAAGGCCAAATCAAACAGAGTAATTTATGCAACACTCACATGACGGTCTTTATTTACTTACTTTATTTTTTATATACTTTCTACAAATTTGTCAAGATGAAGTGTCAGCGCTATAAGATCGATCCATACTATATAGTACAAAAAGGAAACTAGTTAACAGACCATCTTAAAATATTCCTATTGCCATTAGTTACGATCTCTAGAATAGTCTTAGTTTATAAAGCATTAAAATATTATATATATATATATATATATATATATATATATATATATTTGTATCCGTCAAACATTCTCGTCTTCGGTGGCCTGTAAGTAATAATATGAAATATAAAATGCTTTATTTATTGAATAGAGAAATATACTTTAATAAGAAATATACGTTTCGTATTTCAACTCTCTAAAAATAATTGAAAACCTTTTTCTTATGCCCTTTACGCAAAGTGGAAGAAGGGAGTGTGACCTAGAATAACCCTTGTAGCCAATATTAGGCAACGATATAAATATAGAAACTCGTATATGGTTTTGAAATTAAAAAACATCAGAATGTACAAAGTGCCAACCGTTGCTAACAACTATGAAAGTATTGAACTAATTGCAAGTGGCTCAAGAAAAGTTATAAACTAATAGCTTTAACAATGGTGATTTAAGCAAGCTTTTTTATTGGCACTATACATCCACCATGGAGGATCCCATAGGTAAATCTGATAGAATTGAAAAATAATACAATTGTGACACATGAAACAATGTAATCATTACTCGTTTGTAATCTGACCTGCCAATTTCTCCTTCCAGGTCATAAAATTCTTTCATGTCTACTCCGCGCTTTATGCTGACATCCCGATAGGGAAATGTAGGCTCCAGCTCTGAAAAAAAAATAGATACATTTAGTTTTAGTGAGCATTAAATTAATTAGAAAATATGTTTCCTTTCTTTAGTCAAAAAGTCATCATTTATGTTTTAAATTCCCCCCCCCCCCCAGTGTCAATGAATACATCTTTGTGCCCACTAATTTCGATTGAATCTTTACCCCTACGCTATTTTTCTTCAGATGTGATTAAAATAGAACTTCCAATATATGTATATATAGACACACACATACAAACACACACACACACACACACACACACACACACACACACACACACACACAAAGAGTGTGTTTGTTTTGTTGTTGCGAAGAATCATAATGTGTTAGTGGTTTATAAATACATGAGACAAGATGATTTATGTCTCTCAAGCTCATCTAGCATACGATATAATCTTATTTTATTTTAGGTCTTCAGTAGATAAGAAAATAGCTCTTATGTTATTTTTTTCTTTATAAAAATTGAAGCTTGAGAAGTCCATTTTTTTCTCCTCATAGTAATCCTATGAGGAGTTATTTATTTGAACATTCCATTGCACATGGCATATTACGTGTATGATTATGTTTAAATAAATTTATATTTTTCAATATATTTACGCTAATCGACTATCTACTCAAATATAATATAAAAGAAATAATAATAATAAAATGAAATATTAAAATAAGTAAGATAATTACAAATAAAATTAATAAATGAAATGAAAAAGTAAATAAATAAAATAAGAACAAAAACATATCAATTAAAGTTAAACTCAACCGATGTTTAATTTGCGAGACTATGTAAGGTTATTATTGAATTATGATTCCCATTCCTCAAAATCAACTTTACATTCTAATATATTTTTGCTACATCCATATCTATACTTTTGATAAACTATATAAGTTCCTTATTATATTTGTTAAATATAATATGAGATGGTTCTGGCCAATTACCTCCTTTTAAAATTATGTTCATTATTAAATTTGATCTATTTTTATTAAATGTTGAACAGTTATATAGTATATGTAAAACAAACGTTTGGTTGTCTGTGAGTCGCAAGTACATTTGTAATTGTCTTGAATTTTAAATCTTGTTAAATAATGTCCTGTCTGTCCATGTTCCGTTGGAAATTGTGTGCATTTGTGATGGTGACTCTTAATTGTGGTTTTTTTTTAACACAATTAAGCTTTGAAGTTCGAAATAAATTTAGTTCTTAAGATATATATTATCCTCAATGCCCTTCTGTTAAATATAATCACATATTTTTTTTAGACTTCTGCGTAGAAAATGTTTACAATGATAAAATGTTAAAATATGTTGTAAATACCCTCGATGACGAAATCAGTGTAATAATTTTTGATGTAGATGGCCGATACGTAATGTGATTACTCTTAATGTCACCATCGGCCGAGATGGTTTCGGTTTCATCTCATATAGTAAGTAGTAGTTTCATTAACTACAATAGTTGATATCTACCTTTCTGTTATTTTTAATAATTTAATAGTTTACTGCTTCTATGGTTGTTTCCCAATCCCTATCCAAGAAGGTTAGGCAATTTTCAAGGTGGCTATGGAAGAACCGATTCTATTGCTTGTTCTCTGGCGCTAAAGTAAACTCAATCTACTACAAAAAAAAGTCCTTCCCCGTTTTTCAATGTGAACGACATAGAGTTTGCGAGTTCCTCTTCAATTTCCTATAACATGAGACTAGATCAATGGTTATAATATTTTGTAACATTTTTTTTTTGTGTTTTTAAATTATTTTGTTGATGTTGTTCATGAGTGTGCATAGATCATGAGTTAATTGGAATTTATTATTGTATTTTTAGAATATGTATAGACCCTTTGAAAAGTAACAACATAAACTTGAAACGCTTTGGAGACAGGGGTTTAATAGGTCAATAAAGATGTTTTAATCAAGACACTCATTGTGTGATGGCTTTTGGCACAAAAGTGCCATAAAAAACATAAATCTTTATGTGTGTGTTTTGTGTTTCTGTTTCCAATAAATGATTTTCTTTACGGTCTGGGCACTCGGAAAGATAGATTCAATTAAACTAATCACATTTTTCCAATTCTATAGGCTTTCCTTTGTTTACTTTTGTCCGTTAAATGGGATTCAATACAATTCCACTTCGTTGTTTTCATACACGGTCTTTCATCTATTTTTTTCAGCATTGTAACACAAAGGGGAAAAATTACGACTAGTAAAAAGTCCGTCACGCAGGGGCTGCGTAAACCAAGCAGATTTCCCTCGTGATGTTTAATGATAGATAGATGTACATACTGGTAACACAATAGCACCGTTAGCATCAAATGAATAAATTCAAACGATAATAAGAAACCTCCAGACGGGAAGCACCTGAAACGTAAACAAACAGGTGTGCCAATTTCTCACAGGAAAGAAAAACAATTACCGAAATATGTCAGAATATAACATATTAATTCTATTGAAAACTATTTACTATATCTAGTACTGTAATTTATAATTTATCCCAATCAATCAAATTTTAGTAGTCTAAGAACTTAAGAAGGGGAAGGTTGCATTTATCTCGTATAATAAAGGTCTCTTGAAAACAATGTATGGTATTTAAGCTGCAAAAAATGTGGTTTATTACATAACAGAGTATTGCTTATGTAACATGAGTAGAAGTGGGGGTTTGCTGAAGGCTGAAAACTGAAAAATGCAAATATCTCGGTTAATATTCAAAATAGAGAATAAATGTATAAAACAATATTTCTAGTACATTTATTTGCAATAGACTAAACTAATTATTAGGAGTACTCCTAATGTAAACATGAGGTACGACAGTAATGTACAATAGTTTTTAAGTGTCTTTAGTCATGCCTTGAAGAAGAGAAAATAAAAATTCTCAAAATATTGGAATATATATATATATATATATATATATATATATATATATTTATATATATAATTTTGAACGGAACCCATTTTCGTCATCTCCTGGGTACGGTCGATGGACATTCGATGAAATGTTTCGGAAGTCGCGTCATGAATACGTCCTCAATAGCTGACTTCCCTAAAGGGAAATCTGCTAAAAATCATAATAGACTTGGAAATATATAATATACTTAGTTTCCTATAAACAAGCTACTAAAATCACTTAATTCTTTACATATATGATACATTTGTATATTCAATGAATAAGTTAATAAATATATAAAACTATCAATATAATAATTATATAATAAATTAATTTTGTTAAAAATCTTAATAACACCTAAATATAATATATTAATTTTAAATTGCATGTTTAATTATTAGGCTCGGATTTATTAAAGGAAGACGTGCAAATATCTCTGTTAATATTCAAGATAGAGAATAAATATTTATTGTACATTTAATTTGCAATTGGTTCTGTACCATTTTTTGATCCGACGTATAGAATGGAGACATTTCGAATTTTCGAAAATCCCCCCTCTAAACCCCCACTCCCACTGGTCCGATTTCAGCCATTAACGAATTTGTTGTGTCGTTTTGCATAAAACGTTCAAATATCGAATTTGGTAACGATCAAACAAAAATTGCGACCGCTAGAGCGTTAATCCCCTAAGGAAATCTGCTAACTAAAAGGCTGAAATTATTGGTAAAATGTGATATTTTTATTGTATGATGAAGTCAGGTATGAAGGTATATCTTCACCACGAGCAGTATAACGGCTAGGTTCACCAGTCTGTCTCATTAATAGCCTAACTAAGGAGTATGAATTTGTCTGCCTCCAATTCTAATTTAACAACGTTTGTCGGTCGCTTAGAGGCTTGCATCAATTAACTACTTAGTCGTAACTCTCTAATATCTTTACATTAATATTAATGAGTAATACATAATGGTTTGCATTAGTAATTATTTACATTATTATTTACCTTATTATTAGTAGCTGAAGAGCTGTTATACAGTAATTGCAGTAAATATGTATTTTCCTTAGTTTCACTAATAGCTACTTTCAAACATAACTTGTTATAATTGTGGCTCTTGTTATGAAACGTTTTGATTTACAAAGCTTTTTTATTCCCTATTGTTTTTAGCAAATGCATAACACAGTTACTGTTCATTGTCAAAATAAAGTTCGTTGCGATTTCACACTAAGTAATAATCATAAAAAATTGTAAATACGAAACGATAATTTTTCATCTATTGCATATAATGGTCACTATGAGTTAAAGACAGACAGGATTATTGTATATATTAAATGTCCGGCAATTTTGCGCAAAAATGCAGGAGTGAAATAGATAAATAAACTCGGAGCGTTATCTCAGAATTTGGAAAGCAGTCCCGTAACAAAAATAACACTTGGTTGCATAATCTGATTTTTTCTATCCCCTGCAATTCTTGGTTTGTCCCTTCCAAAATGAATACTAAAAAAAAAATAACTATTAATTGTCTCAGGTAAGAAAAGAAAGAACTTCCTTAACAGTAGTTTAATCTATGCGACAGAGCGCTTTCAGGGCACACGCTCCAACATCAGTGCCCTGCTGGAAAACATTTACCATTAAAAACGTCATATAAGATGCAATTAAATTAAAGAGTAATAAGTATATGTACATATTGAATGCCAATAGTTAGAACATAAAACTTATGAATACAAATTAGTCACCCAGTGAATATATATGAAAAAAAAAGGAATATATTATTTTTCTTAAATATATATTTTTGCGTGTACTCTGAAAGCGTTCTGTCCCATTGATTAAAGTACTGTGAAGGAACGAGGCCTTTCTTATCTTACCTGAGATAATAATTCCTTCACCATCCAGCTCCTCAAAAATGAACTATTAATTGAGTCATAACAAAATGCAAAGAACAACAATTCTAGGTAATAAATAGATGAACCAGAAATGTTTTGATAATTCTCATAAAAACAGAAATGTTTTCGCTTTATCATTTATTAGCTTTTCTTTACATCCAACCCCCTCTTAGAGGTCAACTATTTTTCAGTTGAAGTCCAAGCATTTAATTTCAAATAAGTCTGTAAATTATAAAAAGTCCGTCACGCAGGGGCTGCGTAAACTAAGCAGATTTCCCACGTGAAGTTTTACAATAGAGAAATCTGCCTAATAACAACTTTAGTAGTAAGAAACCTCTAAACCTAAAACATTATTTAGGGCGTAATAACCCAGTAGTTTCTAGCCCCAAAACACAGTTAACCTAACCTCTAAACCTATTCACGAGGGACGAATAGTTATGGAAACGGCCGCCAGAGCTCTCGGCGGAAAGTCCGAACATAGACTGGTGACCACACGCAGAATACAAATGCAAATATCTCGGTTAATATTCAAGATACAGAATAAATGTATAGAACAATATTTATAGTAAATTTAATTTGCAGTAAGATTTATTCTATACAATTTTTCGATCCGACGCATAATAACGAAGATATTATGAATTTTCAAAAATCCCCCTCTAAACCCCCCCTCCCACTGGTCCGATTTCAGCCATTAACGAACTTGATCTTCCTTTTACATAAAACGATTAAATTCCGAGTTTGGTAAAGATCAAACAAAAATTGCGACCGCTAGAGCGTTAACAGACAAATATATATATATATATATATATATATATATATATATATATATATATAATTTTAACGGACCTCATTTTCGTCATCTCCTGGGTAGGATCGATGGACATTTGAAGAAATTTTTCGAATCTCGCATCATGAGTACGACCTCAATAGCTGATTTCCCTTAAGAGAAATCTGCTAAAATGGGAAACGATTGAGTAAACATTGCAGTTACCAAATCAAGTCAAATTTGTCACAGGTAGAACCCTTTTTATGATTTTATCATTTTTAATTTTTTCTTTATATGCCCACGCAATCCCATCCTTTTCTTAATGTGCATTCCTATTGCAGGATTCGAATGGGCCAAACTTCATTCTAGCCTTAAAAAAAACTTCTTCCTGTGATCACATTTCGACGATATTATTTTAAGTTCCAACAACTTTCGGAAAAAAATTGGTAAGAAACAAAATTTTCATTTGATAATCAATTGTATTAATTTAGCAGGGCAGTCGGTTTTGTCTATAAACATATAGCTAGAACTATTTAATGCCGACTATTAACTCTAAGTATAACTAAATGATCCAATTACTACCTAATGATAAAAACACAACTTGAAACCACTGCAGGTTTGGTATTTCCTAATATAATCAAGGATATTGGGATAAATATAGGTCTTCTTATATCGTGTATATAAATATGTATATTGCTCGTGTTATATTGCATAAAGAAGAAAATTCAATTCCGCATCTTAAAGTTGTGGCGTGTTCTTGGCCTTCAAAATTGCTACATTTTTTTCTCCTCGCGTCTGCGACCTTTGTTTAAATATATCTAGAGTTGCAGGCCGTGGCCACAGCTTGGCATGAGTGTGCCGAATGACATTGGCCTTTATAGTTTGAAAGTAGATGCTCTTCGCCTGTGCTAGAACAAGGCTATATTGTATGGCAATAGCACGTGAATGAGATCTCGTGATCTGCAGGTATTTTGGAGGAGTTGCCGTATTGATTCATCGGCTCCCCCATCTATAGTTCTCATTTAGGTGGGAAAAATATCTAGTAGTACTGAGGAAAATTCGAGCCAAATGATTCTTTTGGTACAAACAGGGGCTGTATTTTTGCAGATTTCCATTAAGGGAAATCAGCCATTGAGGTTGTACTCGTGACGCGATTTTCGAAAAATTTCGTCAAATATCATTCCTAGTAGATGATGAACATGACTTTCTTCACATCTGTGTGTGTGTTTATATATATATATATATATATATATATATATATATATATATATATATCAGTTACCGCTCTAGTGGTCTCAATTATTGTTTGTTGACCTAACTCAATATATAAGTGTTTCATGTAAAACTCTATGTAAAGATCTAGTTCGTTATCGGGCCGGGGTTTTACAATATACACAGAGTTCCAAGAGGAGGGTTATACGGATTTTGGTGAACCCAATGTGTGGTTTTTAGGTTGGAAAATAGATGCTGGAGTTTCAGGCCTATCTACTGAGACCAAAAAAATGTTGTGTTTAGTGGAGGGTGGGTCGGAAGAGATTTGTAGGAAAGGTTGATTGATCATATAATTTTTTTAAGAAGATTTCCCTTAAGGTAAATCAGCTATTGAGGTTGTACTCATGAAGCGATTTTCGAAAAATTTCCTCAAATTCAAAACTATGTATATGCATATATATATATATATATATATATATATATATATATATATATCGGTTATTTACATATAAACAGAGACTACGTACTCTGATGAGATCACTCAAGCATGTTATACTAGCACATTGGAAATCTGCTTAGTTTACGCAGCCCCTGAGTAACGGACTATTTGGATAACATTCTTTTTCAGCTAGGGCGGGAATTGGTTTGGAATCAACATTGTGAAAAATTATAAATACTTTTGTTATGGTTGGCGTGGTCGGGAAGGGACTGAGATCTATCAGTGAGGTTCCGTGTCTTGTTAAGTTTCAAGCGGTACGGGTGGGAGGATTGGGAATTAATGACTGGGCCAGTGGTAGGCCTGTTTTGTGTAGAATTCTTTAATGATTGTGATGCCCTGCTGCGCTCTAAGATTAGCAACGTTAGAACCAATTTCAACAAAATCCTTTCCCGAGTCGTTTCTTCCCCTTTCTGTAACTTAATTCTTTTATTCAGACTTGATATGTTTCTCCTTCCTCAAAACAAGTTGAAGACATTGTAATAGTTACTAGGGCTGTCAAAAGCAATATGACTCGAATTAACGCATAACTATTAATTCATTTAGGTAGAAATATTAATGGTTTTATATATATAGCCATGCATTACTTAAGTAATTTAGATATGTGCGGATAAACAACTAAATATATATGGGAGTTAATGCGTTGACCTTTATCTCACATGGCAAACCTAGAGTGGCGAGTTCGATTCTCGCCTGGGCAAAGGAAATTATTTAGTGACGAAATTCATTAAATAACATCCTAAAATCCCATCCTGGCTAGAAAAGGGTGGTAACCTGTAGATAACCTGTCCCGATTAGCCTGAGTTGCAAAAAATGGAAGTTAATAAATAATAATAATAACTAAATATTATTACTGTATTGATTCTATATCATTGAAATGCGAATTCATCCAAATGTAATGAACCAATGAAGTCGAATATTTAAACTGACAATTCATATATAAGTGGGATCTTTTTCTAGATAAAGAATTGTTCCGATTGTCTGTTTAGATTTAAGGGTAAAATATTTTAGTTATGCTCGGCCTAAGTTAATACTTTATTTTTCCAATTTAGACCATCAATAAGTAAGTTATATTACCCTTTAATATTTTGAGGAAAGATGAAAAATACGCAAAGGTTGGAAGTTTAATTTGAAACATTCACAAAAACCGAAGTACACAAGTCGTCATAAATGAATATGAAGGGAAGGTTGAAGACAAGTTTAAGATCAGGTGTCATCACCGAGGCCTAGTGCTTTATTAGTCGGGGTCATATTATCTATCTAATATCTCCATCGAAGAGACAATAACTAAAATGAAAGAAGTAATTGAAGGTGTACAGATAAAGGAGAAATTGGCACGTTCCATCACAGTCGCGGGTATCACTGCACAAGTGGAAAAGTCCGGTGCAGAAATGAAAAAAATGCTGGAAGTTGTAAAGGTCAGACTAGATCAGTTTAAACTTAATTAAATTTTAGTAGTAAAGAAAGAACAAATCAAAGAAATGTACTTCAAAATCTGAAAACCATTAACGAATAAGAGATGCAGTTTCGCTGTTTCGAGACTGGAGACTGGGACTAGCTAAAGAGGTTTTTAACTCACAAACATATAATGAAAGATAGTAAAAAAAATGTTTGCTAAGTCATTAATTTGTAGTTTTCAATTGGACTATTGAACAAAAGAGATTATAATCAATTGAATAGAAGAATTCGAGATGTCGATTTTGGAAATAATCACCAGAACAACGTCTACAAAGATCAATCACATCTGAAAATAATGTGAGATAAAGGTCGAACACTAAGTCCATGGAAAAAAGAACCGAAGAAACATATTGTGCACACTTGGTACAACGACTTTATCACAGATGTACTTGATGGTAAGGTAGACTCTCTCTCTCTCTCTCTCTCTCTCTCTCTCTCTCTCTCTCTCTATATATATATATATATATATATATATATATATATATATATATATATATATAAATTATAACGTTTGTCTGTACTTTGATTTTTTTCTCAAAACTTCACGATACTTTTTCGTTTCCCATGGAATTGAAACATTTTTGGCTATGGTGCCTATTTGTTTGTTACCTTTTCACGCCTAAACGACGGAACCGAATTTCATGAAACTTGTTATGACTACTTCGAATAGCTTTGGGCTATACGAAGATTTTTAAAAACGACTAGGATTTGGGGTTGTGAGGGAGGTCTGAAATAAAAATCGCGAAATTTCGTTACATATTTCGTTTCTTCGGCCAACGTGCATATAACAAACGTTGTGTATTTTGTAATTTAGTAATTTGATGTATAAATAAAAGAGGTATAAGCTAAAATTTATAGCGGGAGTCAACAGTTTTATCGGACATAAACGACTGAACCGAACTACGTAAAAAAAAAAGGAAAAGAAAAAAGAAGATTTTCGAAGATATCAATCTTCTTATTGATTTTTAATACTTATAATAATATAAATGAGTAGCACCCAAAAGAACCCATTGTTTCCAGCTATAAGGATGAATTCCTTTAGAACTTGTTCACAATTATTACCCTAAACTATATATCAGTCTTATTAAAGCATTGGTTTTTCTATATATTTTTTTATTTCTACATTAGGTTCTAAAATGAAAAATAAAAACATTTAAAAAACATAAAAATATAAGAAAAACAGTGTTTGTGTTATTTATCCCAGAAGGAAAATTGGTTGATATACTTTCATTGAAACGAGGAAAAAGAAGCAAAGTTCATTATTGATTTTGCTCTGTTAATGTTTATCTGTTCTTGTTTATTTATTTTTTTATTCAGATTTTATTCTTTCTGTTTATTTATATATTTTTTCCGTATTTCTTATTCAACCATTTTTAATTTCTCTTTTCGCTACAGGGTTAACTGTATTAAATGAGAACGTAATGGAGGAGTTCAATACAAATCATTTTTCTCTATATCCCTTCGAAATAAAAAAATAGTTTTTGCGGTATTCACAATTTTACATATGACTCAATAAAGAAAATAAAACTAATCTAATGGTTTATATCTTAGACTCTTCACATATCCAATTGCATAAAGTCCGTCAGGTAGAGGCTGTATAAAGTAAGCAGATTTCCCATGATTTCGCATATTTTTAGACACTCATTTACTAAATCGCTTAGGCAGGGACAGAGGTTTCCTGAGGTAGAATACTTAAAAAATGCAAATGTTTCGGTTAATTTTTGAGATACAGGAAAAATGCATAGAATAACATTTATGCGAATTTGAATTTACAATAAGATTGGTTATACAATTGGTGATTTTAAGGGGTGTGGCACGGGAGCTTGGTGCACCCTGTATATATACCAGATATAATCTTTATTTTTGCATGAAACGGTTAAATATGGAGTATGGTACTGATAAAAATAATTAATTGTAGTATAGCAACTATAATTTTAATAGAGGTCATCATACCAACCCCATTTGAGTATGTATAACTCTCTTAGTAAAAGTTCGATGAACACAATATTTTGTTTTTAAGCTAGTACCAAAACGATTCACGATATACCAGTTTATCGTTAACATGAAATGAATAGAAGTGCGGGTTCAGTAAGGACTGACTGCAAAGCAATGCACATATCCCGTAAATGTTCATAATACATAAAAATGTATAGAACAACATTTATAGGAAAAGCAGAAGCTGCAAGTTTATGTTCTTAGACGTTTGTGACATCGATATTGTAAATAATAACTCGCAGGGAAGTAGTTTTTCGTCTGAATATTGATATTCATATGCCAAATCAATCTTTTGTTCATCGGAATAAGATGGATGTAGTTCGTTGTCGAACCAAGGTTGGTGTTAGGGAATGTCGTGTGGTAAAAACGTGCCAAGTTTTTTCCTCGTGGGGGAGCTAAATATTAGACCTCAACTCTTTAATTCATTTAACTAATTATGATTGTATCTGCTCTTGTATATTTGTATACCAGATACTCAATTATGTGTCAGTGCCATTTGTATAAATACACCGACATGGAATTTGCTGAGCATGAGCTGGAACATTTTCCTTAATATAGAAAATTCTTTTACATGAATTTTATTTGGCAATCAGTCGGGCCGTTTGCTACTTCGAGTAACAGCAAGATAATAAAAATAAATGATTTCCCCGTTAGCAAACGGGAAGGGAATGAAAAATGATGCACACTGTACTACTGTATTTTTCGAGTCAATATTGGCCAGGTTAACGTGAAAGCTACACAACGTTAACTTGGAGGAGTGAGATATATAATATTTCTTTCTTTATTTATTGTTTCCTTTATAAACGCGAATAAAACGCAGGTTTCATGATGAATATATTTCTCAATATTATCCTCCCATCTAACGCCCCTCCCACTTCCCCTAGGCCGATTTAAGCCATTACCTTATATAATCTTTAGTTTTCCATAAAAATGTCAACTATCGAAATTTGTGTTGATCAAATAAAAATCTTGTAGTTTAAAACGTAGAATACATTATCGTACGTTGCTAAACGTATATAAAGTTAAATAAAATAATATATATATATATATATATATATATATATATATATATATATATATATATATATATATATATATATATATATATAAAGCGCGTGTGTGAGTGCGTGTGAGTGTGTGTGTGTGCGCGCGTGCGTGTGTGCATGTTTGTATGTGTGATAAAGAAAGTGAGAGCATATGATTGTAAATATTTTAGGTGTTAGAAATCTTCATTTTATTGTACATACTAATTTATATTTATTTCATTTTAGTTTAGTTGAAATTATATAATTGTTTACGTAATTTTATTAGTCTTTATAGTTTTTAATTATCTAGTTTCCTTACAAGATTTTTTTTTGTTTTTGAACTTAATGTTTTGTTTTTGTTTATTTATTTTATTTGTTGTTTTGTGTTTATTGTTGTTTTTCGTTGTTTTGTTATTTGATTGCGTTCTATTATTTAGTTGAGTTTTATTTAGTTGCGTTCTGTTATTTAGTTGTGTTTTGTTATATTGTTGCGTTCTGTTATTTAGTCGAGTTTTGTTATTTGTTTGCGTTCTTAGTTTGTATTATTTAATTTATTCTTGTTTCTATTTTCATTTTTGCATTTTGTTTATATAAATTGTTTTTGTTCTTTTTTTATGAACAATATCGCCTGGCTGCGAACGCTGCAAAATATATATATATATATATATATATATATATATATATATATATAGAGCTAACTGAGCTAACATTCAGAAAACCCAGTATTCCAGGTGACGAAAGCCAGGTATGATCAAATTTATTAGGTCTACTCCTGAGCTTATCAGCGGCCTTCATGAATGAAATTGAACCTGGAGGAGTGAGACATTGGAAAATGTAATTTTTTTTTTAAATATCCTTTATTAAATATAAAATATTTTTTATAGCCAATCTTTCTATTCTTAGGTTTTTACAAGTACCAACGACTCGGAGGAGAAGTTATTTGTATTAGGCCTTAAGTTAATTCCACTCCTACACTTTTGGTTATTCACATTAACTATTATAACATGAAAAGTGCCTAAATATGGTTTATTGTTTATATTGAGCATTTAATAAGAGAGGAACGCTGAATTGAAGGTAATTATTGTTCATATCAGCTACATTTTTTTTTTTTCAGAAATGCTCGTTAAAAACGTCCTTTGTTTACGCAGCAACTCTCTGGCAAACGTTTTTATTTTTTTTTTTTTTACAATTTTCACTAGAAGGTGAAATTCAACGTTAGAAGCAATTTCTATCGCCGTTGGCCATTTGCTAGGGATGCATTTCTTGGGAGTTTATCCATCCCATGATGTTTCCAACGTTAGTTCCCAGTATAACGAGACCTTGACAGGGGAGAGTTAATCTGCGGAAGGAGGGTACGCATAGGCTAGGAGAGCTAATTATAATCGCCTTTTCTAAATCTAATTCAGCCCTGATCACTTTATTATAATGAAATGGCAATCATATTAATGTTTTATACGTGGAATATGAAATGGCTTTTAACGTAAATTCATGATTTTATTATCTTTTATTGCTTTAAATAATCTAATTTCCCGTCAAAACACAACGAACTCATCATCATAGTATTCGGTGAAAAAATATGATAAATATCTGCTGTAATAATAGAGGTTCATGGGTTCATATCTAGTTCCATTTAAAATATATAAGTTATATTGCAGGTAGAGGAAAAATGGCCACACTTCCACAGTAAAATATTTTTTTGAAGAGACAGAGCGCTTTTGATGCATTACATCATCATAAGTGTCGGTACATCCTGGTTGTTGACCGGACCTGGAACTGTGTGTAAGTTTGGCCATTTTTCCTCTACCTGCGAAACCATTCACTTCCACCGGTTAGAATATCAATTTAGAATAAAAGTTACATCTTCTTAGCATTGGAAGAAAAATATGATAAAATTCCGTCGTCATTCTATTTTAATTTCATAGTAGTGTGTTAGAGGCGAACACTGAAGTCTTAGATAATTAGCTGGCTTTGTTACTCGTCCTTGTTAATTGAAATAAAAATGGAGGGGCTCGGGTTAGCCATGTGAGTTAAAGCTATAGCAAATAGGAATTTATTTAGTGTCGAACTCATTAAATAAAATCCTTAGTCCCACCCTGGCAGGACAAGTGTGGAAACCTGTAGCCAGTCCCAATAAGCTATAGTAGCATAATGTGGGCGTTAATAAATAAAGAAAAATAATATTAAAATGGATCTCTGTGGAAGCATAATTAAGCTTATTCCGAGTAATCCATTACTCTTTTCAACGGTATAAAACAAAATTTTGATTGTATATTGTTGTTGAATTTTGTTGATATAGGTACCCTAAATATATATGAAGTACACATAAGTTTCCTTATTAGGATAAGATATTCTCATGGAACAGTAATAAATTCTATTTGACCTCCTAAATTTAGAAGAAACGATTTTAAAATCAATTAATTTAATCGATATTCTCGTGAAACAGTAATAACTAATATTTGACCTCTAAAATTTAGAAAGAAGGATTTTAAAACATATTAATTTAATCGATATTCTCATGGAAGAGTAATAAATTCTATTTGACCTCTTAAATTTAGAAGAAAGGATTTTAAAATCAATTAATTTAATCGATATTCTCATGGAACAGTAATAAATTATATTTACCTCCTAAATTTAGAAGAAAGGATTTTAAAATCAATTAATTTAATCGATATTCTCATGGAACAGTAATAAATTCTATTTGACCTCTTAAATTTAGAAGAAAGGATTTTAAAACCAATTAATTTAATCGATATTCTCATGGAACAGTAATAAATTCTATTTGACCACCTATATTTAGAAGAAAGGTTTTATCATGGAACAGTAATAAATTCTATTTGCCCTCTTAAATTTAGAAGAAAGGATTTTAAAATCCATTAATTTAATCGATACTCTCATGGAACAGTAATAAATTCTATTTGACTTACTAAATTTAGAAGAAAGGGGTTTTAAAATCAATTAATTTAAGCAACGCATTAGTAGTAAAAATCAAAATTTAGGCAATGTTGATAAAGATACCCTAAATAAATATGAAGTACACGTAAGTTTTCCTATTAGGATAAGACATCCTCATGGAACATTAATAAATTCTATTTGACCTCCTAAATTTAGAAAAAAGGATTTTAAAACCAATTAATTTAAGCAACGTATTAGTAGCGAAAAATACATTTTAAATATAATATTTTATGTATATTTTCACCCTAAATCAATATTATTAAAAATATTAGCGAACGTAACTCTTCACTCATTGGGCATTCGCAAGGAATGCAAATCTTTGGGAGTTTATCCATCCGACAGTTGGTTCTAATGTTATATCCCTGTACAACAAGATCTTGACAGTGGAAAGTTAATCTGCAGAAGGAGGGTGCGGATAGGCTAGGAGGGTTAATTATAATCGGCTTTTGAACAGCAGCCAGCCCATGGAAGGGAGAGAACTTGACCGCGAAACCTTGGCAGCAGATACTCCACCATCCGACAGACGCTATAGAACATTCGCCACATTCTCAAATAAACTATCAGTAACATTTTTTCCTCCAGTTATACAAGATCAGAGGACGCTTCAATAATTACTAAGCTGAACAGGGTCTCAATTATAGCATATTTCTCTTAAGGGTCCTAATCGTGACGAGATCTTCGACAAGTTTATTCAAATATCCGTCGATCCTACTCAAGATAAGGCGAAAATGAGGTCCGTTAAAAATTATATATATATATATATATATATATATATATATATATATATAGATGAAAGAAAGATGTAGTCTTCTTGCATTAAATAATTTTTGACAACCGGTTTCACCTCACCGGAGTCATCTTCAGGATTTTACTAAAAAAGGAAAAGAAACGAGAATTACAAGAATATAAAAAGCCCAACACGCAGGTGCAGCGTTAACTATGCAATATTTCCTACGTACACCACGTATTTGCATTTATCACAAAAAGTAAAAGCTCAATGAGAACAATATTCGGTATTTAAGATTCAAATAAGGTGCTTCATTATATAACAGAGTATTATTTATGTGACTTAAGTAGGAATGGGGGTTTACTGAAGACTGAAAACTAAAAACTGCAAATATCAAGTTAATATGAAGTTAGAGAATAAATGCAAATAACAATATTTATATAATATAATAAGATAGATTTTATGCAATTTTTCGATCCGACAGATAACGGAGATTTTTTGAATTTTCAAAATTTCCCCTCTTACCCAGCCCCCCCCCCCGCTCAACCTGGTCCAATTTCAGCCGTTAACGAACTTGATCTTTCTTTTATACGTAAAACGATTGGTATATCAAGTTTTGAAACGATAAGACAAAAATAGCTGTAGCCGTTAGAGCAGTAAAAGACTATATATATAATGGAACGGACCTCGTTTTCGTCATCTATTAGGCATAATCGTTGGACATTTGAAGAAATGTTTTGAAAATCGTGTCAAGAGTACAACCTCAACAGCTGATTTACCTTAAGGGAAATCTGCTAATAGAGAATGGGTGATAAGATTGCTAACAAACCTTGACAATCTACTGAATACTACTGATTCATGCCTAAGATATTCTCATGGAACAGTAATAAATTTTGAAATTTATATATTTAAGCAACGAATATGACTGTATAATACATTTTAAACACAATATGTTCTTTTCATTTTCCCCCACAAAATCAATATATTGATGAATATATGTTTTGACATCAAAGCAAACGCCCCCCACCCCAGAGAGTGGTAGTAAAATACAAAACCGCTCATATTGATTACACACATACAAACTGTTTCTCAATTCTATTCAGTCATTTTCACGAACGAATGAAGTCTATGGTTCCCGGAAGGCGGAAGTCAAATCTTCAATATTCATAAATGTAAATAACGTTTTAGGACCATACTCGTTGTTCTAAATACCACTTGTACCTTATATTTTTTCGAAAAAATCAATAGTAACAAATATATTGACGACTAAGTGTATTCACGTCTGGGCCGTCTTCTTGGGTAAGTTTATTCACAAATTTAATAGCCCTAATAAATCATCGGAGGCGTTATTGAGTGATTGAGCAACGAACGGGTGAAAAGACAGACAGACAAGATATAAAATTTTGACGCCATTGTTCTGAGAAAAGAATTTTCCCAGCTGAATTTAAATAGAAAACAGACAGACCTTAAAGTTTTATTTATATAGATAAATTGTCATCCTGGTGGTGATTAGCTGAGAAGTAGGGAAAACCATGCCAAACACAAATTTATGTGACAACTTTTCTGACACTTGTAATTACAGCTCTGATAAATTTAACATGCTGTTATGTGTCCTTAATATTTGCAGACGTCTCCTCGTGTCAAGACTATTTTCCGAAAAATAAAACCCTTCATGAAATCTGATACTCGGCTAACTACGAGAAGAGTTTCACTCCCTTCCAAGGATTTACTCCATGGATAGTAAAATATAAAAGAGCTTCCAAGAATAATAAACGCCCGCAATTCTGTTAAGCATTTGTGGAAATATTGCCAATCATGGCTAGTTGCAGCAGCACTGATATAATCTGTGGTACTGTGAATAACTAGGGGTATTTTAGAAATTCAAATAAAATCCATAACCTGTTGTGGCATCTAATACATGTAATAATTTTATCAAAATAATTAGGTGTTCAGCTATTTAAGAGTTCATTATTGATTTATTTCAATTTCCACAAAATCGATTACAGTACAACAATCATTAGTGTTAGTGATTCCAAAAAATAAAAATAAACGATAAATACTTGTCAGGCTAAGGGTTTTCAATGGAATGCTAATTAAAATGATATGAAATGTTGGACTGCAACTGCTTATTTTACAAATGATTAAATTTTAATACTTTTACCAGATTTCCATTAAGGGTCGTTACTCATGACGCAGTTTTTAAAATTTTTCTTCAAATGTCCATCGATCCTACCTAGTAGATGACGAGAATGAGGACCGTTCAAAACTTTTGATATATATATATATACTAGCTGAGATACCCGGCTTCGCATGGGAATTCACACGAGGGTGAATGGTGATGGTATTTTTTAGCAGGCTTTACATTGCACAATATTTTGACATTTACCCGTCCCAATGTTTAGGGTTAATACCCGTTGTAGCCGTGGATTTGCTAATAATAGAATATTTGTTCGATAAAGCTTCACTGTCTTCGATATTTTTATATTTCCCGTCACTTATACATGTAAATATGGAGAATTTTTATTTCAGGCCTCCCTTATAACCCCCCTCCCGTTCGAACCTAAAAATTTTAATATAACTTATAATCATGGAAGAATTAATGCTAATTGACTTACCGAGCTTTGTTAAGTTCGGTTCAGCCGTTAGTGCCCAATAAAATTCTTGGCTCCTGCTAAAGTTTTAACGTATAACTCATTTATACTTAGGTATACGACAAAAGTGTATATAACAAAAGTTACTCCAAATAACAAAATAAACAACTTTTGTTATGTTTATATTTGTGGAAAAACCAATAGGAAACGAAATATCGCTGTTTTTAATTTCAGGCTTCCCCTATAACCCCCACTCCAGCCCGTCCATAGAAATGTTGGTATGGCTTATTATAATGAAGGCTTCACTGCTAATACATATACCGAGTTTTATTTTATTAGTTCGGTTTAGTCTTTTTTGGCAAATAATATTGTTGACTCCCGCTATAATTTTTGGCGTATAACAAACTTCGGTATACGACAAAAGTGTATATAACAAAAGTTACTCTAAATAACAAAATAAACAACTTTTGTTATGTGCATATTTGCCAAAAAAACCAATAGAAAACGAAATATCGCTATTTTTAATTTCAGGCTTCCCTTATAACCCCCACTCCTGTTCGTCTCAAAGAAAATTAATATAGCCTAAAGTCTAAGTTGGGTTAGTTGTAATATACATACCATGTTTCATAAAATTCGGTTCAGCCGTTTATGCGTGAAAAGGTAACAAACAAACAAACAAACAAACATACACGAAAGAAACTAAATGCAGTAATGGTGTCTATGACATGTGAAACGAAAAGTTATCGTGAAATTTCGTGAAAAAAATCAATGTACAGACAGAGGTTACAATTTTATATATATATATATATACTAGCTCAGATACCCGGCTTCGCTCGGGAATTCATTTGAGGCTGAATGGTGATGGTATTTTTTTGGCAAGGCACAATATTTTCACCTTTACCCGTCCCACTATTTAGGATTAACACCCGTTGTTGGCATTTGTTGTCAAATTGTCATATTTCCCGTCTCCTGTGCATTATGCATAGATCTCAGTTATTAAGGACAAAATATTGTGGTGAAACGAAATATCACCATTATTAATTTCAGGCTTCCCTTATAACCCCCACTCCTGCCCGTCCCTACAAATGTTAGTATGGCTTATTATAAGGAAAGCGTTAGTGCTAATTCACATACCGAGTTTGGTTTAGTTCGGTTGAGTCTTTTGTCCCAAATAAAATTGTTCACTTCCGCTATAGGTTTTAGCATATATCTTGTTTATAATTCGGTATACTAAAAAAGTGTATAAAACAAAATTTACTCTAAATAACAAAATACACTTCCGCTATAGGTTTTAGCGTTTATCTTGTTTATAATACGGTAAATGAAAAAAGTGTATAAAACAAAATTTACTCTAAATAACAAAATACACTTCCGCTATAGGTTTTAGCATATATCTTGTTTATAATTCGGTATACTAAAAAAGTGTATAAAACAAAATTTACTCTAAATAACAAAATACACTTCCGCTATAGGTTTTAGCGTATATCTCGTTTATAATACGGTAAACGAAAAAAGTGTGTAAAACAACTGAGGAAAGAAAGAGGGAGTGAGAAAGGTTCTAGATTACAGGAAGGTCTCCCCACCCGTCCCCGACGCTCCAGGTTAACCAACAGAACATGACTAACGACTAACTGTCAATTCCGCTAACATTACCTTATATTCAGATTCTATTTTCAATTCTAATTATGTATGTTTAAATACTTTCGTTTTTTGTGAATTAATTGATGTTTTAAACACATTAAAGGATGAAATTACTTACTTCCGATTAATTAATGTTCCAGTGAAAGACAGAGGAAGGGGGGGGGGAGTAATAAACTTTGCTCCTCATGAAACAGCTACTTGTTTTTAAAATGATTCATACAATTGAAATGTTCTTGTTTATCGTCATGTTCATATTTGCCGCAAAACCAATAGGAAACGAAATATCGCTATATTTAATTTCAGGCTTCCCTTATAACCCCCAATCCTGCCCGTGCCTAGAAATGTTGATATGGTTTGTTATAATGAAAGCGTTAGTGCTAATACACATACCGAGTTTTATTTATTTCGGTTGAGTCTTTTGTGCCAAATAAAATTGTTGACTTCTGCTATCACTTTTTGGCGTATAACGCCTTTATAATTAGGTATACGACAAAAGTGTATATGACAAAAGTTTCTCTAAATAACAAAATAAACCACTTTTGTTATGTGCATATTTGCCAAAAAGCCAATAGGAAACGAAATATCACTATTTTTAATTTCAGGCCTCCCTTATAACCCCCACTCCTGCCCGTCCCTAGAAATGCTAGAATGGCTTTTTATAATGAAAGCGTTAGTGCTAATAGATATACCGAGTTTTACATAGTTCGGTTGAGTGTTTTGTGCCAAATAAAATTGTTGACTCCCGCTATAATGTTTAGCGTATAACTCATTTATACTTCGGTATACGGCAAACGTGCATATAACAAAAGTTACTCTAAATAACAAAATAAATAACTTTTGTTATGTGCATATTTGCCGAAAAACCAATAGGAAACGAAATATCGCTATTTTTAATTTCAGGCCTCCCTTATAACCCCCACTCCTGTTTGTCTTAGAGAATAATAATATAGCCTAAAGTCTAAGTTGGGCTAGTAGTAATATACATACCAAGTTTCATAAAATTCCGTTCAGCCGTTTATGCGTGAAAAGGTAACAAACAAACAAACAAACAAACAAACAAACATACACGAAAGAAACAAAATGCAGTTTTGGTGTCTATGACATGTGAAACGAAAAGTTATCGTGAAATTTCGCAAAAAAAATCAATGTACAGACAGAGGTTACAATTTTAATATATATATATATATATATATATATATATATATATATATATATATATATATATATATATAGACTAGCTCAGATACCCGGCTTCGCTCGGGAATTCATTTGAGGCAAAATGGTGATGGTATATTCTTGGCAAGGCTTTACTTTGCACAATATTTTGACATTTACCCGTTCCAGTGTTTAGGGTTAATACCCGTTGTTGGCATTTGTTAATAATAAAATTATTTTTTTATGTAAGACTTCACTGACCTGCATATTGTCATATTTCCCGTCTCCTGAGCATTATGCATAGATTTGAATTATTAAGGAAAAAAATATTGACATACATTTGAACTAATTTTTTCAGGTGCATATTTGCTGAAAAAGCAATAGTAAACGAAATATCGCTATTTTTAATTTCAGGCCTCCCTTATAACCCCCACTCCTGCCCGTCCCTAGAAATGTTAGTATGGCTTATTATAAGGAAGGCGTTAGTACTAATTCACATACCTAGTTTGGTTTAGTTCGGTTGAGTCTTTTGTGTCAAATAAAATTGTGGACTCCCGCTATAGTTTTTAGCGCATAACGCATTTATACTTCCGTAT
The DNA here is from genome assembly GCA_019009955.1 of Riptortus pedestris. NCBI lineage: Eukaryota > Metazoa > Arthropoda > Insecta > Hemiptera > Alydidae > Riptortus > Riptortus pedestris. Next base: position 36,211,637 of record CM032233.1, read on the forward strand.
ACGGCAAAAGTGCATATAACAAAAGTTACTCTAAATTTCAAAATAAACAACTTTTGTTATGTGCATGTTTGCTGAAAAAGCAATAGGAAACGAAATATCGATATTTTTAATTTCAGGCCTTCCTTATAACCCCCACTCCTGTTTGTCTTAGAGAATATTAATATAGCCTAAAGTCTAAGTTGGGCTAGTAGTAATATACATACCAAGTTTCATAAAATTCGGTTCAGCCGTTTATGCGTGAAAAGGTAACAAACAAACAACAAACAAACAAACATACACGAAAGAAACAAAATGCAGTTATGGTGTCTATGACATGTGAAACGAAAAGTTATCGTGAAATTTCGCGAAAAAAAATCAATGTACAGACATAGGTTACAGTTTTATATATATATATAGATATATATATATATATATATATATATATATATATATATATATACTAGCTCAGGTACCCGGCGATGCCCGGGAAATCATTCTTGACTGACTAATGATGGTATTTTGATAGTAAGACTTCAATGTGTACAATTACACTTCCCTCCACGACGTAATGATTTTCCGAAATAGCCAACCCTGAATGGTAACTTTTGGGGATTAATAGAATAGAAATTTTATTTTTGAAGGATAAATGAAAATGTGTTCCTAATCTATCCCTCTACACTTTTTGACTCACCGTTTTTCAATAATTCCAACCATAATCATGGGTAGCATTTATTACAATTAAATATCATCTATAATAAACATATTTCCTTTCAAAAGCCAATCCGAGCTCACATAGTTTAGGCAAAGTTTTGCACGTAAGATTATATTTGTATTAATGAATCTCACTGGAAATCGCTTCCAGGAATGCCAGACGGGAAATAACTAAACTCAATTAACGTGTAAGGCTCCCGTCATCTTCCGTTCCCGCATGGGACTTCTCAACATTCTTCTACTTATATTATTGATGCAAAACATTATTTTATAATTTATCTACCGGATGGAATTAAATAACCCGTGGCACCCTGAAAATATCATATCGAGTTTAAACGCATATTGTTTTTTGTCATAATGACATTACCATTAACGTTTAATTGTTATTATATTAAATATTTGTTTCAATAACACCAAGGTAGATTATACAAATTAAATAATGGAAATGCTCTTATAGTTTATATTTCTATTGGAAATAAATAATAAAGTTATTAGGAGGGGGTGACGAAGATTTATTACCTCACTAATCCGAATCATACTTTGAACTATCATATAAAACATAACATCATTTGTCATAATATTCCTTTATTAAAACCCCTTAAATAAGTACTAATATTATTGACTCCCGTTTAGCGTATATCCCGTGTTTACTTCATTTTAAAAGTGTATATAACAAAAGTTACTCCAAATAACGAAATAAACAACTTTTGTTATGTTTATATTTGCGGAAAAATCAATAGAAAACGAAATATCGCTATTTTTAATTTCAGGCCACCCTTATAAACCCCACTCCTGCTCGTCCCTAGAAATGTTGGTATGGCTTATTATAATGAAGGCCTCACTGCTAATACACATACCGAGTTTTATTTAGTTCGGTTGAGTCTTTTGAGCCCAATAAAATAATGACTCCCGCTATAGTTTTTAGCTTATAACTCATTTATACTTAGGTATACGACAAAAGTGTATATAACAAAAGTTACTACTCCAAATAACGAAATAAACAACTTTTGTTATGTTTATATTTGCGGAAAAATCAATAGGAAACGAAATATCGCTATATTTAATTTCAGGCTTCCCTTAATAACCCCCACTCCTGCCCCTCCATAGAAATGTTGGTATGGCTTATTATAATGAAGGCCCTCACTGCTAATACACATACCGAGTTTGGTTTAGTTCGGTTGAGTCTTTTGTGCCAAATAAAATTGTGGACTCCTGCTATAGTTTTTAGTGTATAACGCATTTAAACATCGGTAAACGACAAAAGTGTATATATACAAAGGTTCCTCTAAATAACAAAATAAACAACTTTTGTTATGTGCATATTTGCCGAAAAACCAATAGAAAACGAAATATCGCTATTTTTAATTTCAGCTTTCAGGCTTCCCTTATAACCCCCACTCCTGCCCGTCCATAGAAATGTTGGTATGGCTTATTATAATGAAGGCCTCACTGCTAATACACATACCGAGTTTTATTTAGTTCGGTGAGTCTTTTGAGCCCAATAAAATTAATGACTCCCGCTATAGTTTTTAGCTTATAACTCATTTATACTTAGGTATACGACAAAAGTGTGTAAATAACAAAAGTTTACTCCAAATAACAAAATAAACAACTTTTGTTATGTTTATATTTGCGGAAAAATCAATAGGAAACGAAATATCGTTATTTATAATTTCAGGCTTCCCTTAGAACCCCCACTCCTGCCCCTCCATAGAAATGTTGGTATGGCTTATTATAATGAAGGCCTCACTGCTAATACACATACCGAGTTTTTTTTAGTTCGGTTGAGTCTTTTGTGCCAAATAAAATTGTGGACTCCTGCTATAGTTTTTAGTGTATAACGCATTTAAACATCGGTATAACGACAAAAGTGTATATAACAAAGGTTCCTCTAAATAACAAAATAAACAACTTTTGTTATGTGCATATTTGCCGAAAAACCAATAGGTAAACGAAATATCGCTATTTTTAATTTCAGGCTTCCCTTATAACCCCCACACTCCTGCCCATCCATAGAAATGTTGGTATGGCTTATTATAATGAAGGCCTCACTGCTAATACACATACCGAGTTTTATTTAGTTTGGTTGAGTCTTTTTTTGGCAAATAATATTGTTGACTCCCGCTATAATTTTAGCGTATAACGCATTTAAACTTTGGTATACGACAAAAGTGTATATAACAAAAGTTACTCTAAATAACAAAATAAACAACTTTTGTTATGTGCATATTTGCCGAAAAACCAATACAAAACGAAATATCGCTATATAAAATTTCAGGCTTCCCTAATAACCCCCACTCCCTGCCCGTCCATAGAAATGTTGGTATGGCTTATTATAATGAAGGCCTCACTGCTAATACACATACCGAGTTTTATTTAGTTCGGTTGAGTCTTTTGAGCCCAATAAAATTAATGACTCCCGCTATAGTTTTTAGCTTATAACTCATTTATACTTAGGTATACGACAAAAGTGTATATAACAAAAGTTACTCCAAATAACAAAATAAACAACTTTTGTTATGTTTATATTTGCGGAAAAATCAATAGGAAACGAAATATCGTTATTTTTAATTTCAGGCTTCCCTTAGAACCCCCACTCCTGCCCCTCCATAGAAATGTTGGTATGGCTTATTATAATGAAGGCCTCACTGCTAATACACATACCGAGTTTGGTTTAGTTCGGTTGAGTCTTTTGTGCCAAATAAAATTGTGGACTCCTGCTATAGTTTTTAGTGTATAACGCATTTAAACATCGGTATAACGACAAAAGTGTATATAACAAAGGTTCCCTCTAAATAACAAAATAAACAACTTTGTTATGTGCATATTTGCCGAAAAACCAATAGGAAACGAAATATCGCTATTTTTAATTTCAGGCTTCCCTTATAACCCCCACTCCTGCCCATCCATAGAAATGTTGGTATGGCTTATTATAATGAAGGCCTCACTGCTAATACACATACCGAGTTTTATTTAGTTCGGTTGAGTCTTTTTTGGCAAATAATATTGTTGACTCACACTATAATTTTTATCGTATAACGCATTTAAACTTTGGTATACGACAAAAGTGTATATAACAAAAGTTACTCTAAATAACAAAATAAACAACTTTTGTTATGTGCATATTTGCCGAAAAACCAATATAAAACGAAATATCGCTATTTTTAATTTCAGGGTTCCCTTATAACCCCCACTCCTGTTCGTCTCAGAGAAAATTAATATAGCCTAAAGTCTAAGTTGGGTTAGTACTAATATACATACCAAGTTTCATGAAATTCGGTTCAGCCGTTTATGCGTGAAAAGGTAACAAACAAACAAACAAACAAACAAACAAACAAACAAACAAACAAACATACACGAAAGAAACAAAATGCAGATATGGTGTCTATGACATGTGAAACGAAAAGTTATCGTGAAATTTCGCGAAAAAAATCAATGTACAGACAGAGGTTACAATTTTATATATATATAGATATATATATATATATATATATATACTAGCTCAGATACCCGGCTTCGCCCGGGAATTGATTTGAGGCTGAATGGTGATGGTATTTTTTTGTCAAGGCTTTAATTTGGAAATATTTTGACATTTACCCGTCCCAGTGTTTAGGGTTAATACCAGTTGTTGGCATTTGTTAATAATAAAATTAATTTTTTATGTAAGTCTTCATTGTCCTCCAATTTCCCGTCTCTTGTGCATTATGCATAGATTTCAGTTATTGCCGCTTTAGTTTATAGTGTATATCTCGTTTATACTTTGTTAAAAGTCAAAAATGAATATGACAAAAGTTACTTTAAATAACAAAATAAACAACTTTTGTTATGTTCATATTTGCCGAAAAACGAATAGAAAACGAAATACCGCTATTTTTAAATTCAGGCATCCCTCACAACCCCCACTCCTGCCCGTCCCTAGAAATGATGGCATGGCTTGTTATAATGAAAGCGTTAGTGTTAATACACATACCGAGTTTTATTTATTTTGGTTGGGTCTTTTGTCCCAAATAAAATTGTTCACTTCCGCTATAGGTTTTAGCGTATATCTCGTTTATAATACGGTATACGAAAAAAGTGTATATAACAAAAGTTACTCTAAATGACAAAATAAACAACTTTTGTGATGTTTATATTTGCCAAAAAAACAATAGGAAACGAAATACCGCTATATTTATTTTCTGGCCTCCCTTACAACCCCCACTCCTGCCCATCCCTAGAAATGTTGGTATGGCTTGTTATAATAAAGGCCTTAGTCTTAATACACGTACCGAGTTTTATTTAGTTCGGTTGATTCTTTTGTGCCAAATAAAATTGATGACTCCCGCTATAATTTTTAGCGAATAACTCATTTATATTTAGGTATACGCCGAAAGTGTACATAACAAAAGTTACTCTAAATAATAAAATAAATAACTTTTGTTATGTGCATATTTGCCGAAAAAACAATAGGAAATGAAATATCGCTATTTTTAATTTCAGGCCTCCCTTATAACCCCCACTCCTGTTCGTCTTAGAGAATATTAATATAGCCTAAAGTCTAAGTTGGGCTAGTAGTAATATACATACCAAGTTTCATAAAATTCGGTTCAGCCGTTTATGCGTGAAAAGGTAACAAACAAACAAACAAACAAACAAACAAACAAACAAACAAACAAACAAACATACACGAAAGAAACAAAATGCAGTTATGGTGTCTATGACATGTGAAACGAAAAGTTATCGTGAAATTTCGCGAAAAAAATCAATGTACAGACAGAGGTTACAATTTTATATATATATATATAGATATATATATATATATATATATATATATATATATATATATATAAAATTGTAACCTCTGTCTGTACATTGATTTTTTTGGGGAAATTTCACGATAACTTTTCGTTTCACATGTCATAGACACCATAACTGCATTTTGTTTCTTTGGTGTCTGTTTGTTTGTTTGTTACCTTTTCACGCATAAACGGCTGAACCGAATTTTATGAAACTTGGTATGTATATTACTACTAACCCAACATAGACTTTAGGCTATATTAATATTCTCTGAGACAAACAGGAGTGGGGGTTATAAGGGAAGCCAGAAAATAAAAATAGCGATATTTCGTTTCCTATTGGGTTTTTGGCAAATATGAACATAACAAAAGTTGTTTATTTTGTTATTTAAAGTAACTTTTGTTATATACACTTTTTTCGTATACCGAATTATAAACGAGATATACGGTAAAACCTATAGCGGAAGTGAACAATTTTATATGGGACAAAAGACCCAACCGAAATAAATAAAATTCGATATATGTATTAGCACTAACGCCTTCCTTATAATAAGCCATACTAACATTTCTCGGGACGGGCAGGAGTGGGGGTTAAAAGGGAAGCCTGAAATTAATTATAGTGATATTTCGTTTCTTATTGGGGTTTCGGCAAATGTGCACATAACAAAAGTAGTTTATTTTTTATTTAGAGAAATTTGCTAAACAATTCTGTTCAATATGAACTACCAGGTACCTCAGCTGGAAAAATTAATTCAAATCAATGTTAATATTTTGTCCTTAATAGCTGAAATCTATGCATAATGCACAGGAGACGGGAAATATGACAACTTGGAGGGCAATGAAGACTTACATAAAAAATTTATTTTATTATTAACAAATGGCAACAACGGGTATTAACCCTAAACACTGGGACGGGTAAATGTCACAATATTGTGCAAAGTAAAGCCTTGCCAAAAAAAAAATACCATCACCATACCAGCCTCAAATCAATCCCCGGGCGAAGCCGGGTATCTGAGCTAGTATATATATAAAATTGTAACCTCTGTCTGTACATTGATTTTTTTCGCGAAATTTCACGATAACTTTTCGTTTCACATGTCATAGACACCATAACTGCATTTTGTTTCTTTGGTGTCTGTTTGTTTATTTGTTTGTTTGTTACCTTTTCACGCATAAACGGCTGAACCGAATTTTATGAAATTTGGTATGTATATTACTACTAACCCAACTTAGACTTTAGGCTATATTAATATCCTCTGAGACGAACAGGAGTGGGGGTTATAAGGAAAGCCTGAAATTAAAAATAGCGATATTTCGTTTCCTATTGCTTTTTCGGCAATTATGCACATAACAAAAGTTGTTTATTTTGTTATTTAGAGTAACTTTTGTTATATACTTTTTTTTTGTATACCGAATTATAAACGAGATATACGCTAAAACCTATAGCGGAAGTGAACAATTTTATTTGGGACAAACGACCCAACCGAATTAAATAAAACTCGGTATGTGCATTAGCACTAACGCTTTCATTATAATAAACCATACCAACATTTCTAAGGACGGGCAGGAGTGGGGGTTGTAGGGGAGGCCTGAATTTAAAATACCGGCATTTCGTTTTCTATTCGTTTTTCGGCAAATATGAACATAACAAAAGTTGTTTATTTTGTTATTTAGAGTAAGTTTTGTGATATTCATTTTTGTCTTTTAACAATGTATAAACGAGATATACACTATAAACTAAAGCGGGAGTCAACTATTTTATTGGACGCTAACGATTGAACCGAACTTAACAAAACTCGGTATGTCAATTAGCATTAATTCTTCCATGATTATAAGCTATATTAAAATGTTTAGGTTAGAACGGGAGTGGGGGTTATAAGGGAGGCCTGAAATAAAAATTCGCGATATTTCATTGTCTATTTGTTTTTCGACAAACATGCACATAATAAAAGTTGTTTACTTTGTTAATTAGATAAACTTTTTTTTTTTTATACATTTCTCCAGGAACGATGTGTGGAGCAAGTAATTTGCGAAGAAATATTGATATGCTCAACAATTCATTCCTATTTGAACTATCAGGTACCTCAGCTGGAAAAATTAATTCAAATCAATGTTAATATTTTGTCCATAATAGCTGAAATCTATGCATAATGCACAGGAGACGGGAAATGTGACAATTTGAAGGACAGTGAAGACTTATTCAGTTTATTATTATTAGTTATTATTAACTAATGCCAACAACGGGTATTAACCCTAAACACTGGGACGGGTAAATGTCAAAATATTGTGCAAAGTAAAGCCTCAACCTTCAGCCTCAAATCAATTCCCGGGCGAAGCCGGGTATCTGAGCTAGTATATATATAAAATTGTAACCTCTGTCTGTACATTGATTTTTTTCGCGAAATTTCACGATAACTTTTCGTTTCACATGTCATAGACACCATAACTACATTTTGTTTCTTTCGTGTCTGTTTGTTTGTTTGTTTGTTTATTTGTTTGTTTGTTTGTTACCTTTTCACGCATAAACGGCTGAACCGAATTTTATGAAACTTGGTATGTATATTACTACTAGCCCAACTTAGACTTTAGGCTATATTAATATTCTCTAGGAGAAACAGGAGTGGGGGTTATAAGGGAGGCCTGAAATTAAAAATAGCTTTATTTCGTTTCCTATTGCTTTTTCAGCAAATATGCCTATAACAAAAGTTGTTTATTTTGTAATTTAGAGTAACTTTTGTTGTATTCACTTTTGCCGTATACGGAAGTATAAATGAGTTATACGCTAAAAACTATAGCGGGAGTCCACAATTTTATTTGGCACAAAAGACTCAACCGAACTAATACAAACTCGGTATGTGAATTAGCACTAAAGCCTTCCTTATAATAAGCCATAAGAACATTTCTAGGGACGTGCAGGAGTGGGGGTTATAAGGGAGGCCTGAAATTAAAAATAGCGATATTTCATTTCCTATTGCTTTTTCAGCAAATATGCCCATAACAAAAGTTGTTTATTTTGTAATTTAGAGTAACTTTTGTTATCTTCACTTTTGCCGTATACGGAGGTATAAATGAGTTATACGCTAAATACTATAGCGGGAGTCCACAATTTTATTTGGCACAAAAGACTCAACCGAACTAAACCAAACTCGGTATGTGAATTAGCACGAAAGCCTTCCTTATAATAAGCCATAAGAACATTTCTAGGGACGTGCAGGAGTGGGGGTTGTAAGGGAGGCCTGAAATTAATAATAGTGATATTTCGTTTCCTATTGCATTTTCGGCAAATATGCACATAACAAAAGTTGTTTATTTTGTTATTTAGAGAAACTTTTTTTATATGCACTATCGCCGTATACCGAAGTATAAAGGCGTTATACGCTAAAAATTATAGTGGGAGTCAACAATTTTATTTGGCACAAAAGACTCAACCGAACTAAACCAAACTCCGTATGTGTATTAGCACTAACGCCTTTCTTATAATAAGCCATACCAACATTTCTAGGGACGGGCAGGGGTGGGGGTTATAAGGGAGGCCTGAAATTAAAAATAGTAATTTCCTCTTGGGGTTTCGGCAAATATGCACATAACAAAAGTTGTTTATTTTGTTATTTAGAGAAATTTGCTCATCACTTCTTTTCAATATGAACTTCCAGGTTCCTCACCTGAAAAAATTAATTCAAATCTATGTCAATATTTTCTCATTAATAATTCAAATCTATGCTTAATGCACAGGAGACGGGAAATATGACAATATGGAGGACAGTGAAGTCTTACATAAAAAAATAATTTTATTATTAACAAATCCACAGCAACGACGGGTATTAACCCTAAACACTGGGACGGGTAAATGTGAAAATATTGTGCAAAGTAAAGCCTTGTCAAAAATATACCATCACCATTCAGCCTCAAATCAATTCCCGGGCGAAGCCGGGTATCTGTGCTAGTATATATATATATATAGATATACAATTGTCTGTTACTGCTCTAGCGGTCGCAATTTTTAATTGATCGTTACCAAACTCGATATTTAGACGTCTTATGTAAAAAAAAGATGAAGTTCGTTAACGGGTGAAATCAGACCTGGGAGAGGGGGGGGGTTTAGAGGGGGAGAATTTCGAAAATTCAAAATATCTCCGTTACTATAAGTCGGATTGATAAAGTGTATAGAAGAAATCTTATTGAAAATTAAATGCACAATAACTATTGATATATAAATTTATTCTCTATCTTGAATATTAACCGAGATATTTGCATTTTTCAGTTTTCAGCCTTCAGTAAACCCCCACTTGTACTCGTACTACCTTGACAATACTCTGTTATCTAATAAACCACATTATTTAAAGCTTAAATATCAAATATTGTTTTCCAGAGACCTTTATTATACGAGATACATGCAAATATGTTCTTGTGACTCCCCCCCCCCCCCTCCGTCTTAAATTCTTGGTGTACTAAAAGTTGATTGATTGAGATAGAAATTATTCTGATTCATTATAAATTACACTACTAGGTATAGTACGTAGTTTTAAATAAAATGAATATGTATGTATATTCCGATGTGTTTCAGTTATTTTTATTCTTTCCTGTGAGCAGTTGGCAGAACTGTTTATGGACTAATTAAATTTGATTGAATGAGATAAATAATTTTCTGGTTCATTATCAATTACAGTACTAGATATAGTACATAGTTTTCAATAAAATTAATATGTTATATTCTGATATGTTTCAGTTATTGTTTTTCTTTCCGGTGAGCCGTAGTAGACGTGTTTGTTTACATTGGAGAGGAAAATTTCTTATTTCCGTTTGTATTTATTCACTTACTATTCACAGTGGTGTTGTGTTAGCAGTATGTAGGTTTATCTATTATTAAACTCACGAGGGAAACCTGCTTAGTGACGGACTATGTTCAGGTATCACAGCAGATGTTATGTATAGTGCAGATGTGAATATAGTTATATCGTATTATATAAATGGTAAATATTATTAATTTCTTTTGAATTTTCGAATCAGTGTGAATTGCTACTAATGCTCTGAATAAGTAATTGGATCTGATGCCAGATATTACACGTGTGCAATAGGAGTAATAATGCCAGAGGTCACATCTAGTGTGGTTCTACGAAAATGTTTTATCTCCACTACCTAGGAACTCACCGAGGGCTAGAAATTCCTACTGGAAGTTCGTTTCTCTCTTTACAGAAACGATGATAAAGCTCTCATTATCTATTCCTCTCTATATAGTATTATACTCGGCTTATGTAGAGTGGAGACATTTAAACCTCTTGAAAATGTGATACCTGATAATTTACATATTTCATTGCTAAATGTGTGTGTGTGTGTGTAGGTACAACTATAAGAGTTGGTATAATTTCTATAACGACACTCAAACACACACACACACACACACATACCAAAGAATTCTAGATATGAAACAAAACACTTAATCATAAACCAACTAACAAGAATTTACTTCAAACGGCCAGTCATAATTATTTATATTTCGAAAAAAGCTTATCATTTCGAGGTCTTAAACTCTCTAACACACTGACCAAATGTATTTATAAATAAACAGATACTTTGGTTAAATGTAAGTTAAAGAACTTCATGCCTGAAGCTTTTTTTATAGTCAAGATAAATACTATCAGAAATGATCATGTATTAAATAAAACTCTAAAATATTTGTAATGAAAATTAGTACAACAACTAATTTATGATTAAGAATATGGTTTCTGTAAGGTGGACACACGTTTCTCATAATTTTATAAGCATGTCACCGTTAAATAAATTCAAGACTAATAATATAACTTGTAATTTAAATTTCAGGTATTATATTTAGGTGTTACTAAGAATTTAACAAAATTAATTTATTTTATAATTATTAAATTTTAAATAGATTTTATAAAACGTATTCATTGAATATACGAATGTATTATTTATGTATGCCATTTAATAATATGTAAATAAAATTAAGTGATATTAGTAGTTTGTTTAAAGGAATCTAACTATATTATATATTTCCAAGTCTATTATTTTTTTTAGCAGATTTCCCCTAAGAAAAAGCAGCTATTGAGGTCGTACTCATGACGCGATTTTCGAAACATTTCTTATATATATATTTTTTTGACTGTTAACGCTCTAGCGGTTGGAACTTTGTTTGATCGTTACCAAACTCGATATTTAAACGTTTAATGTAAAAAGGAAGATCAAGTTCATTAATGGCTAAAGTAAAATGGGAGGGGTTTAGATGGGGGATTTCCGAAAATTCGAAATATCTCCGTTACTGTACGAGATACATGGAAATATGTTTAGGTAACCCCCCCCCCCCACCCCGTCTTAAGTTCTTGGATTCCTATAATTTGAATGATTGAAATAAAACTGATTCTGATTCATTACAAATTACAGAACTAGCTTTAGTAAATTGTTTTCAATAAATTTAATATGTTATAGTCACATATATTTCATTTATTGTTTGTCTTTCCGGTCTATCTATCTGTTCAGTGCTACGAGGTTGGCTGGTCTGTTTTTTTACAATTTAGCCGCTTTCCGTTGTTGAGATTATTAACTTGTATTGTAAATTTACTGAAAGATTTCTTCTTACCGTTTATATTTATTCAATTAACAGTCACGATAGTCATACCTGTATGTATATTTATCTATTATAAACCTTCGCGTGGGAAATATGCTTAGTTTACGTAGCCCTGCACGACGGACTTTTAACATTTAATGAAAATAAATACATTTCGGTTGCTAAGGAAAGTTGATTAGCACCTATTTAAGATGTAGCTGTTATGCTAAATAGCACGGTCATTAGCTTTTAAAGAATGTTCAATGGGATTGAATACATCGTCGGCCCACGTTAATGATACGCCAAAAGCCCCAAAATGAACGTAGGTTAATTTGGCTTTGGACCAAAACCAGGTGGAGTCATTGCCGTCCAGGAGATTCTTTCCGCTTACTCTGTCTACAACCCATTAGCAAGTATTGACCATTCGCGGAGTAATGAATTAGCCTGACCTTAATTATTTGAATAACTCTGGAACAGGTTAGAAGAAATTTGAACCTGGATAACTGTCTTTTGCCGTCAATGTGGTGTGGTTATTAATTTCTAACAGCGAAAACTGTAACATTTCACTTCATTTTTTTTTTTTGGCCTATTGGCAGGCATCCATATCCTTGGAGTGAATAAATATAATATAACTTTTCTGCAGGACTTTTTTTTACATTTTGCTCACCTGTTTCTTCCTCATTCACTTAATAGAAATAATAACAAAAAAAAAGTCCTACTCCCACCATAAATATCTTACAATTATGATAAACAACCAGATGCTTCTCATAAGAGGTTTGCCTTTAGACCTCGCATAAAATATGTAAAATTAAAAGTCCGTCACGCAGGAGATGCGTAAACTAAGCAGATTTCCCGCGTGAAGTTTAACAATAGATAAATCTACATACCGGTAACACAACAACACCGTGAATATTAAGTGAATAAATGCAAACGATAATAAGAAACCTCCAGACGAAAAGCATCTGAAATGTAAACAAACATGTCTGCAAACTTCTTACAGGAAAGAAAAGCAATTACTGTAATATATCTGAATATAACGTATTACTTTGATTGAAAACTGTTTACTATATCTAGTAGTGTAATTTATATTGAACCAGAATAATTTTTATCTGAATCAATCAAATTTAGTAGTCCAAAAACTTAAGAAGGGGGGTCACCAGAACATATTTGCATGTATATCGTATAATAAAGGTCTCTTTAAAACAGCATTTGGTATTTAAGGTTAGAATAATGTGGTTTATTACATAACCGAGTATTGTTGGTTTAACATGCACAGAAGTAGGGGTTTGCTGAAGGCTGAAAACTATAAAATCCAAATATCTTGGTTAATAATCATGATAAAGAAAATATGTATAGAACAATATTTATAGATCATTTAATTTCCAATAAGATTTGTTCTATACAAGTTTTCGATGCGACTTGTAGTAATGGAGATATTTCGAATTTTCAAAATTCTCCCTCTCTAAACCCCCTCCGACTCGTCCGATTTCAAGCGTTAACAACCTTGATCTTTCTTTTTAGATAAAACGATTAAATATGGAGTTTGGTAACGATCAAACAAAAATTGCGACCACCAGAGCGTTAACAGACAAATATATATATAATTTCGAACGGACCTCATTTTCGTCATCTCCTGGGTAGGATCGATGGACATTTGAGGAAATTTTCCTCTAAGGAAAATCTGCTAAGAAGTAAAGGAAAAAAATCTCACTAATCTCATACAATGAAGATAAGTAGGAGTCTATGCATAGAAACTATCTTCTTCTTCTTAGACTAGAAAGAGAAAATTTGACCCCGTAAATATACTTTTGAATCTAATTGGGAATCTATTAGCCAACTTGAAACATCGACTAGTAAAATCTTAAAATATAAAGACATCACCTTACGTATTTGCATGTGCCACCGAAAAGATTTGCACATGCCACACCCGAATAAAGAGTTAAATATATAGCAGGTTATTGTTAATATGACATGAGTAGGAGAAGGGTTTAATGATGGCTGATGAGAAGATGATGATGTTAAGATTCAAAGTGGTGAAAAAGGTAAATTACAAAATTTATAGGAAGTTAAATATTCAATCGAATTTGATCTATACTATGTTTCTATCTGACTTATAATAACGAAGATATTTCGAAATACTCACTCTTAAATTTCGAATTTGGTAACGATTAACCAAAATTGCTACCGCTAGAGCGTTAATGGATTTATATATATATACACACACACATTTGAACGTTGCGTGATGCTCAAAAAAGAGTTTGATCATCATCACAATAACAGGAACATTTCAGGAACATAATTTCTAAGTTCTATGGAACACGAATGTCTGCCACCTGGTTACATTCCTGAATTTTGAAGTTTTAACTTAAATAATATTTTAGGACCATACTCAAAATTCTCAACACAATTCGCTATTTGCCTTATGTTATTCGTTAAAACCAATATTAACGAATATATTGACTACTAAGTGTTACACGTTGGAGAGCATACTAAAATGGCCAATGTAGTTCCTTAGTATAGTTGACTCTCCAATTTAATTGCCCTTAGAAATCTTTCGAGCCGTTCTTGAGTCATTAACAAACGGGCGGACAGTGACTAAGACAAGATTTTCAATTTTGATGTCATTTGTTCTTAGAATGATCTGAGCATTAAAAAAAATTATTCCAGGCGAAGTTAAATAGGAAATCAGAATAAAACCTTTGATTTTCCTATTGTGCTTTGTTAAGGTACAAGCTTATTTAGTTGATCGTTTATCTTGTATTTTTGTGGAATTTTATATTAAATGCTAGAAAACTGTGATGAAAAATGTACATGATATATTTATCAAATACTTAAATAAACAGCAACTCGAGTAAAGGTTGGCGTAGCAATGCTTGTTCTTGAATCGATATTTTAAACCTCGACGTGGCCGCCAAGGTGGTAAGGTCGAATCTTTTTATAATAGTGTATTAATCATGAAGAGGCGTCATGGAGGACGTGAAACATGTAGAGGAAAATAAATCAATGGAGATATTTCAGGTGTTTTTCATCAAGTAATCTTCGGTCACTTCTCCTTCAACGAAGATTGAATTGTGGCCACATTTCGACGATATGAACGGTTAAACTCTATATAAGAGTACAATACTTTTTGTGTTTGTCTGACAATATTAGTGTTATCACCTGCGTGAAGACGACATTTATTGTTTATATGAGACCTTTATTAAGGAGAAAATACAATTTCAAATGGTTCATGACAATACGTCTACGGTGAATTATTCATATTTTTTATTATAATTTTATTTTATTAAGAATATTACAGTCTGCATTTAAATGCATTTGATAATGTGTGATATGTACAATACAATCGTCCTCTGTCAATCTTGACAGAAGCTACACCGCTTCACGACAATGAGAGGAGCAGCCTATTGCTGCCTGGGAAGGAAGTCACTTGTCTCTTGAGGCGCCGTGGAGGGGAATATGGATGAGTGGTACTGGAAAGGGCCTGACTTCTGGATTAGAATGATTGGACAGCCTTCTGTGGAATTTTCTGAATCATGTGGGAATTAGGCCCTTTACAAATGGGATATTAAGATCTTTATGGAGGGTGTGGTTTGTAACATAATATGTAGCATCTACTATGGTGCGCAGGACTTTGGATTGGAAGGTCTGGATGCGTCGGATGTTCGAAGGTTTTGCTGTATCCCCACACTTCTATTGTGTATGTCCATATTTGTTTAAGTACATTATTCATACAGCACAACGGTATTGCTCCTTGGCAATTTCAGTTTTATTGAGGGTGTTTAATATGGTAAAGGATGTGGGAAATCTGCTTAGTTTACGTAGAATTTCAGGGAAGACGTTTTGTATTCATTAGTAGACCGGACTAAAAATATCGCCAGTCCACCATTGAACGGTAGGAGTAATCTGGCAATGAATGTGACTAGATTTGGATAACATTCAAATCAGAAATAGTTAAAAAAAAAATTGGTATACAGATGAGAGGCAATACACGTCCCTAAAAATGAATGCGTTAGAGCAAGTCTAGAAAACAACAAAGGCAAATTTCAATAAAAGTGCTCATAAGTGTCAAATTTACCATGTAAAAATTATAGAAATTCAAAAAACTCCAATTATGTATGTTTAATTGATATATAAAAATGCCAGTACAGTATTTTGTTGGTTTTTTTTAATAAGTAGGAAAATTTGCTATTGAGGTTATTGTCATGTCCATATTTTTGAAAATATTCTTCAAAGTAGACGAGAATAAGGTCCGTTAATTTATATATAATGCTCAAGTGGCATACATTTTTGTTTGATAGTTACAGAACTTGGCTTTTAAACGTTTCATGCAAAACAAATGATCTAGTACCTAATTGGCTGATATTTAGTTGAGGGGTAAAACCAAAAGTCTTAAATAGTTCTGTTAAAATGCATCTGTCCAAAAAAATGTACCTTTAAAAATCTTGTTAATGATAGAATGTTTTATAATTGTTGTTCTATACATTTTTACCAAAATATCTCCGTACTAATGAGACGCATACAGAAATGTTACATAGCCAATCTTCTTAAAAATTTAATTTTCTATCATTTTAATATTAAATATAATTTCTTTTCTACCGGTATTAATGGATTTCTTGCTTCAGCCTTTAGTAAAGCTTCACTCGAACTTATCTCCTTTTAACTTTAAAGCTAATATATCATGAAAAATTTTGAATGGACCTTTAACATTCATATTAATGTGCGTTTGTGAAATCCTCATTTAGCTTTCTAGTTACGTGATGCTCAAGAGGCATACATTTCTATTTCATCTTTACCATATACATATATATATATATATATATATATATATATATATATATATATATATATATATATGTATATATATAATGCATTTCATTCAAAACTAAAGATATACGTCGTAAATTGTCAGAAATAGGACTAAGAGAAGCAGACAGACCCATGTAAATTCATCTTTATATCTTAATTGTTTTATATCTTCGTTGTTTTGTGTAGCACTGAAAAATTATATATGAACAGTATCTAGAAAAAATAATATCTGCTAATCATGGATTGATATATTTTGATCTTATTCCAAATTAAGAGATTCATTTTAATCCTTTTTACCACTACTCCTACTACTGAAATGCTCACTTTTAGCTGTTGTAATACATTGATGTATATCTAGTTTTATCTCAAGTTTTGCTGACGTATTCTTACTAAGGGAGAAAAGAGCCTAGAACTCTTTTCCTTTTAAAGTTTAGAAGCAATCATTAATAACTTTTATGTTCAAAAACAGGTCCGAGAACATTATCGCATATAATATTCAAAGTTTTATATCAAATATTAACGTTGACTTAATGAAGCAAAAATTATAGATTCGTATTTCATTATAAACAAGCATTAATATGCCTTTATTTTTTCAGATTGTGTAATCTATGAGTATCTTCTTTTATTATTTTAATTATAATTTCATACAAACATTCATACTAGTATATGTTCATTTTTAGTTATTATATACGATCTATGATTTAATTATTTTTAGTATCTTTCAGACTTTTTGCCTCAGCAACGCACCATCTTAATAAAGTGTGGTATTTTATCAGATTTCTCTCAAGGCAAATCAGCTATTGACTTTGTACTCATGACGCAATTTTCGAAAAATTTCCTCAGGCTTATGAAAAGACGTCCGTTTTATAAATATATAGCCAATGCTCTAGCGGTCGCAATTTTTGTTTGATCGTTACTAAATTCGTCATATAGGCGTTTCTTGCAAAACTGAAGAAACGAAATTCGATAATTAAAAATATCTTCATTATTATGAGTTGAATCCCAAAATTTTATAGAACGAATCTTGTTAAACTATTGTTCTGCATTTGTTGCCAAATTTATTTTTTCGTTGCTTAAATAACAAAAGTTGTTCATACTTTCTTGTTTTTAGCCTTTAGTAAACCCCCACTTCATCCCATCAGAGTTTTACTTAGAAATAGAAAATATATACGGAGAAGAGATCAATGGTGTGTCATACATGGGAAATCTGCTTAGATTACGCAGCACCTGCGTGACGGACATTTTAATTTCAAATTGTGACAATACGTTTTTTAAGCAACTGTATTCGATTAAAAATTATGGTCGGTTTATACGAGTCACGAGGGCACGTAGATATGTGCTTTAAACCTGAACTGGCTGTTACAACCAGGTGTAGTGAGGAGATAAGCCAAAATGGAATGGGAACTTCGAACTAATTAGTGGTACATGAGACATTATTAGCGAACCCCAGTAACACTACAATTCCCATACAAGGATATGCTTCAAACTCCTAATCACGGACATAAATATTTCGTGAAAAGCTCATTTTGGAGTGGAAAACTCTTTAACGCAGTGCCCAAATGCGTTAAGTATTAAAAAAAGTCCGTCGCGCAGGCGCTGCGTAAACTAAGCAGATTTCCCACGCGAAGGTTTACAATAGATAAATATACGTAGAGGTAACACTACCGTGAATGTTATGTGAATAAATACAAACGGTAATGAGAAATCTTTCAGTCAATTTACAATGCAAGTTAATAATCTCTACAACGGAAAGCGGCTGAATTGTAGAGAAACAGGCCAGCCACCCTTGTAGAGCTGAATAGATAGATAGACCGGAAAGAGAAACAATTAATGAAATATATCTGAATAAAACATTTTAATTTTATTGAAAACAATTTACTAAAGCTAGTTCTGTAATTTTTAATGAATCAGAATCAGTTTTATCTCAATCACTGAAATTTTAGTAATCAACCAACAAAAGAAGGGGGGCGGTCAACAGAACGTATTTGCATAAATCTCACCAAGTAAAAGTTCAATAAAACAATATTTGGTATTCAAATATGACACTGGTAGGAGTGGGGGTTTACTGAAAGCGGAAAACTATAAAATCCAAATATCTCGCCATATACCTCATGTCTGAAGCATTATTAGAAAACATGATTCTTATCAAAAATATTTATGTATGAAGAAAAATAAAGTATATATGCTTCATAATTAATAAATAATTTAAGATCAGGAATAGTTGCCTCTTCTTATGATCAGGAAAGGTGGATGCAAGTTTCGCATTAATTTTAATTTTTCATGCCAGTCATAGAGTAATTTCAGATTACTCGTTGCATAGTACTTATAATTCACCGTATTATTTAATTGTTGTTTGCATGGAATCTAATTATATGTATCGATAGATTTTCTAGCCAAAAACATTTTGTCGTATCCCATTCATTTTTGTTAAACATTTAATTAAAATTAATTTCGTTTCATTCACAATACCTCCTTATCCATATATGCAAATTCATTGTTTTTAGGATATCCCAGAGAGAGACAAACAGATATTTTTACGATTTATTTATTTAATTCAATCTAAGGAAGAAAGTAGAAAAATAATTTTCTTATTGAAGGATATATATATATATACATACACACACACACACACACACACACACACACACACATATAAATTAAGATGACAGCCAATAGAAAAGAAATTGTCTTAAACTTTAATATATCCACTGCTACCATGATTTTTGAAACGTACCCTCCAGTGCCACATTGAGATTTTCATTTATCAAAATTAAAAAAAAAAAAAAAAAAAAAAAAAAAAAGGAAAGAGTTTTGTATTTTTCATTTTAAGTTCTTATCTAAAATGCCATTATTATTTTCATGTCATTTGATGTATCAAGCTTGCTGTATGCGGAATGGGGATAGCCAACTTTATAAATGGATTAAACATTCGACACGGGGTCGGACCTGGCACTTAAGTCCCTCATTCCGACCTGCCAGCCAACATTTATCATTAATAAATTGTCTTCACTCCAATTAAAATATGTAATCGGGAAATTAGATAATAATATGCAACACACCTTACATAAAATTTGTAAATAAAATAAAATATATATTTTATAAAACTAAATTTTGATAAGACTTATATTATATTTAGGCTGTCCTTTGTTGTACTTTTCCCGAGTTATTACATCAACTTCTAGTTTCTATTAAGATATGTAGTAAAAAATAAACAGAACTGTTTGAGTTTTTTTAGTATCATGTTCCTTGGGGTTCTATATATATAGTGTTTGAAATAAATAAATTTTCGGAAAGGGTTATGACTTTAACAACACATCTTTTAATGATTTCAGTGAATAATGGTAGAATTAAAAATCTTTTTTATACAGACTTGTTCAACTAGTACAGGTAATTACATTCTAATCAGCGATATTTTTAAAGAGAACTTTTTGTGGAGACACTACTTGGTTTGACAGTTGTGAGTCTTAATTGTTAATAAATGAAACAAAAATAAAAAGTAGATCCTACAAGCTTTTGTGTACTAATTTATTTCGAGAAGTGGGTAGACATTTCAAAAATGCTATTGCAATATCCCTCTGAGAATTATCAATTCTTTATTAATTTAGTATAAAACCACATGAAATACAATGTGAAATGAAGTAAAAGATAAATAAAACTGTTTGAATTTTTTAGTAAAATATTATCCAGCCAGTCATATTCTTATAGCTTTGGTGACCTTGAATTTATTCAGACAAATATAGTTTTGGTGATATGAACGTTTGTTAACAGAGTATTTTTTTGTCGAGTCTTTAAATGTATTATACAATAGATAGGAATTATAATAATTGTCTAATCTAATTTTTGGTGTGAGTGCTTTGAAAGAATAGTATACCCCGTAGAGTCCGCCCAAACTAAGAAAATTTCCCAACCATAGACAGATAAGCATTATGAAAATATTTATTATCTACTTCTGCCATATGTAAACAAGACTTGAACCGTAAGCTGGAAACTGGGCAGAAAATGATATAAGGGCTTAAAGGAAAAAAGTCCGTCACGCAGGGGCTCCGTTAACTAAAAAGATTTACCATTTATCTCAAAACGTAAAAGTCCAATGAGAACAATATTTGGTATTTAGGCTTCAAATAAAGTGTTTCATAATATAACAGCTTATTATTAATATACGGCCGAAAACTAAAAAATGCAAATATCTCGGTTAATAAATAAGGTAGTGAAATAACCTACATAACAACATTTATAGAACATTACATTTTTAATAAGATTGGTTCTATACAATTTCTCGATACGACGTATTATAACAGATATATTTTGAATTTTCGAAGATCCCCTCATCTAACCCCCTACCCAGTGATTTCATTTTATCCATTAACGAACTCGACCTTTAGTTTTCCATGAAACGCTTATATATCGAGTTTGGTTACGATTAAACAAGAATTACGGACGCTAGAGCGGTGTCGCAAAAAAAATAAATAATATAAAGGTATTAAAGGGATATTTTTTTTAATCAATGATATTTGACCCAAAGGCTCTAAACAAATGTACATACGAGATGGGACGATCTGTAGGCCTCCGCCTAAAATAAATAAAAGCTTTTGGAGAGAATTTTTATTCTTGTTCATTGCATAGATTTAAATTAAATTGTCTAAGGTTTTTTAAGCAATCATAACCCCTTAGACAATTATTTTGTTTTTTTACTTTGGAATTTTTATGTTCTTTGTAGTGTTTAATCTGCCATTTTTTAAGAGTATAATAGCTTTGAAGATGAACTCTTTTTAATGCAACCAGTATCGTCATAGTAGAACAGGCCATGGAAGCATTTGTAATGCTGAAGAATCCGACTTTAATGTTTCCTGAAATGTAAATTGTTTTGAGTTGTAGCTTGAAATACAATTCATACTGGAGTCCATGGCTGGGGTAAAATCATCCAGAGCTGAAAATAGAGGCTCTGACGTTGGTTCCACTGTTATTGTTGATGTGCTTATAAATATCCACTCATGTAAAGAATTAGTTATTGAACAAACTCGGAAACACGTATAAGACCAACAATAAAAACAGAAGTATTTCCCTTATATAAAGGTTATTTATTTGGCTAAGAAGAAAATAAAGGGTGAATAGTTTTGTCTGCACTATTTTTAATATTTTGGAACCGAGCAGCACCGAGATGCTCTTTAAATTACATATTGGATGAATGCCAATAAAAAGGAATGACCAATGTGACAAATAGCGCTCTTCTTTGAGAAAAAAAAATATGCAAAAACAAACAAGCAAAATATCAAAGTGAGGCCCACTGCATTAAAAATATTTCTTATTTCCTATGAAAATAGTTTTTCTTACTGGAGGTTTTTAATAACAATTGCTTTGGTGAGTTTCACACATAACTGTCTAATCTCAATATTATTTTAATTTGGATCTGAAATCTTAAATTTATGATCCTTGGGGTTCTATATATATATAGAGTTTAAATTAAATTAATTTTCGGAAACGGTTATGACTTTAACAAACACATCTTTCAATAATTACAGTGAATAAAAGTAGAATTAAAAATCTTTTTTATACAGACTTGTTCTACTAGTACAAGTAATTACACTCTAATATTTTTAAAGAGAAATTTTTGTGGAGACACTGCTTGGTTTGGCAGTTGTGAGTCTTAATTGTTAATAAATGAAAGAAAAATAGAAATGAAGATCCTACAAGCTTTTGTGTATTAATTAATTTATTTTGAGAAGTGGGTAGACATTTCCAAAATGCTATTGCAATTTCCGCTGAGAATTATCAATTATTTATAAATTTAATATAAAACCACACGAAATAAAATGTTAAATGGATTTGACAGTCTCAAATGACCTTGGAAAAGCTATAGAAACTGGGAAAAGCCTATACATATTATGCAAAATAATACACATAAATTTGGTGGTAGTTGAAGAAAAGACTTCTTGACGAAAACGAATGCTTTAACATCAATTGGTAATAGTTCGCAGCTGATGGCAAGAATTTGTTATTTGCCCCTGTATAATTATTTGTTTGATATGCCTCCGCAATTTTAAACAAACTACGGTGTAAAAAGAAATGATTTTCCTGACTTCATAAATCGGAATATTTGAATAATAATAATAATGCACTTAATATTAAGGTTTCGACGTTGTAACTTTTATAATAATATAATTTATAAATAGACGTTTTCTGAACATTTCTTTGTTTGTTTGTTTCATAAGTTTTTCGGGTCAAAAAATACTAGGTTATCATCGCCCTGAAATATCTATAACTCACGTTTTGGTTAAGTACCTGCATATTGAGAGTTTATGTAAATTGTCAAAATTGCAAATTTGTATTGTAATCATATCCTCATCCATATCGCCATTTTAACAATATAAACGAGGATACAAAATACTTGTAATTTAAATTTCATTGTATTAATTCGTAATTTTCACAATATCAAACAATTTATGTAGCTCTTTAGGGCCATCTCGAAGGACCAATTATATATCAATGGAAATATTGCATTCGTTTTGAATATCTGCATACTTATGGCATTCCATTGATATGTGGTAGATAGTCAAGTCTGTGTTACACTTCCCACAAATCGGGGGTTCTGCTTCTGTCATAAGACAGCCATGCGTAAATCTTGTGTGCCCTATTCGGAGTCTTCCTAACACGACTTCAACTCTTCTGCTTTCTCTTGTAGAATATTTCCATGGACGGATGGAGGTTTTAATAATTTTGAGTTTATTGTTCTGGGTTTCGTTCCATACTTGTTGCCAGTTTTTATCAATTTCTTGTATGAGCGGTTGATAGAGTTCTGCAGATGTAATTGTTGTTGGGGTGATGGAGTCGAGTTGGTGGGCTTCTCTGCTCATCTGCTTTTTCATTTCCATCTATTCCCACGTGGCTTGGAATCCGCATGAAGCAGACGACCCTTATTAACTCTCTGAACATTTATTGCACTATTCTAACATACGTCTTGTTTAGAGGTGATAGACATTTAAGAAAATATTTATGACCAAAATGAAAAAAATACGTAAATAGTCTTTTTTTTGTGGGAATAGATAAGAAGGTTCTGCAAACCTTGGTCGGGGGTATAAAGTATAATTATTGATACTTTAGGGATTATTTCCCACCATGTATTTTAATTTTAGCTTTGACCAGTGATCTTATTATAGATCGACAGATCATGTTATTACAATAATGAAGTTTCTAATTTATATCTAGTGATATTCACCTTTTAGGTTGCTGACTGTGTTTATTTTAGTTAATATTTTATTTATTGAACTGACTAAATACAATATGTATTATTTTACTGTTGTCCTAGGAATTGACAGGTTGCTGTGTGCTTCAGCATCTCAATGTAGTTGAGCAGTCCCACAAACTGTATATAAATTTGTACAATAAAGTGATTCTCTTTTTAGACTTTCAAGACTCATGTCATGATTAAGGCGGTTTTCAGGTATTGATCGTGTCATGGTATTTTTTATAGACGTTTCGTTAGATGTACTCGTCTAGACCGGTTCCGAGGACGAAGTCGCCCTATGATTCTGGGTAGGATCCGTCAATCGAGGGTCTGTGTTTCCCGGCGTTCTTTCAGCTTCTCCTTGGTTAATTTCTGATTTTATTAGGATAATAGATGTCCACAAGTTGCTGACTCTGTAGCCATTTTCTCTAGCCTTTATATCATTAGATTACAGTCATTTTGAATAAGCCATACATTTCAGTAGAAGGGTGGTAGCTATTTACTTGTAAAATTCCAGGGGGGGACGTGAAGAATGATTTAACCATGTATTCTCGTCCTGATTTTTTAAAAACCTATAGCATTCCTATAGCTAATTATGTACTTCAAGGGAAGTCAACTGCCGAGGTGGTCTCCATGCGGCAATATTTGAAAACAATTCCTACTTAGTAGATGTCTAATGGATGAAATCAATTTTGTGTATGCTTTTAAAAGATCTATTACTTTTTATTTATTTTTTGCAGGTTAATACGACATAAGATAATTATCGACTGGGTCAAAACAGATATAAAACTCCGCCTCGCAGGGCCTGCGTAAACAGCTGATTTCTCACGTGTTGGCAAGACACACTACCTGCCCACATCTCATCATATATTCTCTATTTCTAAATAAAAATCCAATGAGTATAAGTGGGCTGTCAATAAAATCTTAATTTATGATGTCCTCACACAACGTATTCGCATGTATCTCATCTTGTAAAGATCTGTTAAAAACCATATGTGTATTTAAAATTGAAATAAGACATTTCTTGATATATTCATTTATAGTTAAAGTGTTATGTATAAAAATGGAGGAGCTAAAAAATGCACAAATATTGTTTAATATTCTAGATAGTGAGCAAGTGTGGATAACAACATTTATAGAAAATAAAATGTACAACAAGATTGACTCTATATGATTTATTGACCTGACTCATGGCAACGGAGATATTTTAATTTTCTCGCACTCTCCTTTCTTCCACCTGTCGGATTTCAGCCGTTAACAAACTCGATCTTTAGTTTTACATTAAACGCTTAATGTCAACTTTGGTATCGGTCTAACAAAAATTGCAACCACTAGAGCGGTAACAGATGAGTATATAAACACACACACTTATTTTCGGTTGGATTTAAGATCTTTAGACGGCCCCGAGCTTGACTCGGGGGATTCACGACCAGAGTTTTACCCAGTAAGTGATTAACACAACAACCACCTTTAACTAAGGATGACTTGGAATGAGTTGTCTTCAGTAGACTGATTTGCCTCATTATACCCGAGGCACGGGCAGTTGTCATATCCCCGACGGCTAGTTTGCTAGGAGAGCCAATGTATTTCGGCATGCCAACAGGCCGTCATATTGATTTACTCACTAGATTCCTAGCATTCCTCTACAGCTGCGACACCAGGGCGCTCTGGTAGCGAGTCGGTGTACTAATATATATATATAGATATATATATATATATATATATATATATATGTATTAGTACAATATGATAATAGTTGTAACATATAATAGCTGGAATATAATAATATATTTGTCATAATATAGTATAATCCACAAAAAATAATAAACCATAGACATATCAACAACCTGACTGATATACAAACACCTATGACTGTGAATATAGCAAATGTAAACAAGCCTTAAGGAAGGTTGCAACCAGTGTTTTTTATGTAACCACAAGTGCAATATCAATTGTACAATAGTAGTTAAGTAATTCTAGTTTTGGTAAGTACAAATAACACAAACACCACTCTTTTACACTGCAGTTAAATAACAATGTGCATTATATATAAAGTAGTACTTTTTTTTACAGCCCTGAAGAAGAGAAAATAAAATTCTCAGAAAATTGGCATAGACTAAAACTTCCTTCACCAACATTGTTCACAAACCTCAAACAATAACGCCACAATAAATAAATAAAAATGTCCGTCACGCAGGTGCTGCGTAATCTAAGCAGATTTCCCACGCACTAGTATGACACACCATTGATCTCTTCTTCGTATATATTTTATATTTCTATGTAAAACTCCGATGAGTTGAAGTGGGGGTTTACTAAAGGCTAAAAACAAGAAAGTATGAAAAACTCCTTTTGTTATTTAAGCAACGAAAAAATAAATTTGGCACAAATGCAGAACATCAATAGTTTAACAAGATTGGTTCTATAAAATTTTGGGATTCAACTCATAATAACGGAGATATTTTTAATTATCGAATTTCGTTTCTTCCATTTTGCTAGAAACGCTTATATGACGAATAACGACAAAACAATAATTGCGACCGCAAGAGCATTGACAGAATATATATATATATATATATATATATATATATATATATATATATATATATATATAAAATTGTAACCTCTGTCTGTACATTGATTTTTTTCGCGAAATTTCACGATAACTTTTCGTTTCACATGTCATAGACACCATAACTGCATTTTGTTTCTTTGGTGTCTGTTTGTTTGTTTGTTTGTTTGTTTGTTTGTTTATTTGTTTGTTTGTTTGTTACCTTTTCACGAATAAACGGCTGAACCGAATTTTATCAAACTTGGTATGTATATTACTACTAACCCAACTTAGACTTTAGGCTATATTAATTTTCTCTGAGACGAACAGGAGTGGGGGTTATAAGGGAGGCCTGATATTAAAAGTCGCGATATTTCGTTTTCTATTGGTTTTTTGGCAAATATGCACATAACAAAAGTTGTTTATTTTGTTATTTAGAGTAACTTTTGTCATAAACACTTTCATCGTAATCCGAAGTTTAAATGAGTTATACGCTAATGACTATAGCGGGAGTCAACAATATTATTTGGCACAAAAGACTCAACCGAACTAATTAAATCTCGGTATGTGTATTAGCACTGACGCCTTAATTATCATAAGGTATACCAACAATTCTATGGACGGGCAGGAGTGGGGATTATAAGGGAAGCCAGACATTAAAAATAGCGATATTTCGTTTCCTATTGGTTTTTCGGTAAATATGAACATAACAAAAGTTGTTTACTTTGTTATTTAGAGTAACATTTGTTTTATACACTTTTTTCGTATACCGAATAATAAACGAGATATACGCTAAAATCTATAGCGGAAGTGAACAATTTTATTTGGGACAATAGACCTAACCGAAATAAATAAAACACTCAGTATATGTATTAGCACTAACGCCTTCCTTATAATAAGCCATACTAACATTTCTAGGGACGGGCAGGGGTGGGGGTTATAATGGAGACCTGAAATTAAAAATAGTGATATTTCGTTTCCTATTGGGGTTTCGGCAAATATGAACATGACGATAAACAAGAACAGTTCAATTGTATGAAGCATTTTAAAAACAAGTAGCTGTTTCATGAGGAGCAAAGTATATTACTTCCCCCCCCCCTTCCTCTGTCTTTCACTGGAACATTAATTAATCGGAAGTAAGTAATTTCATCCTTTAATGTGTTTAAAACATCAATTAATTCACAAATAACGAAAGTATTTAAACATACATAATTAGAATTGAAAATAGAATCTGAATATAAGGTAATGTTAGCGGAATTGAGAGTTAGCCGTTAGTCATGTTCTGTTGGTTAACCTGGAGCGTCAGGGACGGGTGGGGAGACCTTCCTGTAATCTAGAACCTTTCTCACTCCCTCTTTCTTTCCTCAGTTGTTTTACACACTTTTTTCGTATACCGTATTATAAACGAGATATACGCTAAAACCTATAGCGGAAGTGTATTTTGTTATTTAGAGTAAATTTTGTTATATACACTTTTTTCTTATACCGAATTATAAACGAGATATATGCTAAAACCTATAGCGGAAGTGAACAATTTTATTTGGGACAAAAGACCCAGCCGAAATAAATAAAACTCGGTATGTGTACTAACGCTTTCCTTATAATAAGCCAAACTAACATTTCTAGGGACGGGCAGGAGTGGGGGTTGTAAGGGAGGCCTGAAATTAATAATGGTGATATTTCGTTTCACCACAATATTTTGTGCTTAATAACTGAGATCTATGCTTAATGCACAGGAGACGGGAAATTTGACAATTTGGAGGACAGTGAAGGCTTACATAAGAAATTAATTTTATTATTAACAAATGCCAACAACGGGTGTTAATCCTAAATAGTGGGACGGGTAAAGGTGAAAATATTGTGCAAACTAAAGCCTTGCCAAAAAAATACCATTACCATTCAACCTCAAATGAATTCCCGAGCGAAGCCGGGTATCTGAGCTAGTATATATATATATATGGGCATTTGAAGATCTCGTTATGAGTACAACCATAATAGTTGATTTCTAAATTTGTATTGAGGCAACAGCATAAAACTCGATGAAATATTGAACCAAACTATCAATAATAAGCAACAGCTCAATATAATTATTAAATCTTGAATTCATTTAATTTCCGCTACAAGGTACTGAAATTGTTGGATCGCACATTTCAGCTGACTGCCAAGAGTGCAAGCATTAATGCACTGAAGAATAAAATAGCCATTTCAATATCATGCTTCGCGGCGTGTGCAGTAGTTTTTTCTATAAAGAAAGATTTCATGTATTTGCGTCCCGGCTCATTTCACAAGCAGCATTGAACAGAAAGGGGGGGGGAGATATATTAAGAGAATCATAATAATTCCTATCTCCTAGTTCCTTGCCAGAATGGGTGGCAATATTTACAACTTACATGACCTAAGAGATAGAATGTTTTCCTCCTTCAGGCTGATGTATTCTAACTAGACAGGGAATCGTAGACCTTTTTTTTTGTTAGTATTTTTATAGAAATGTATCCTTGAGAAATTTATGACTCCTAGGATTCATTTCTCAAAATAATACTGTACCTATTTAATTTGAGATACTCCGTTCCAAAGGAAATAATATCCTCGTTGGAGGAAAACTATTCTTTTGTCTATATACAACATCGTCTGTATTCTTTTGTCTATATACAACATCGTCTGTATTCTTTTGTCTATATACAACATCGTCTGTATTCTTTTGTCTATATACAACATCGTCTGTATTCTTTTGTCTATATACAACATCGTCTGTATTCTTTTGTCTATATACAACATAGTCTGTATTCTTTTGTCTATATACAACACCGTCTGTATTCTTTTGTCTATATACAACATCGTCTGTATTCTTTTTTCTATATACAGCATCGTCTGTATTCTTTTGTCTATATACAGCATCGTCTGTATTCTTTTGTCTATATACAACATCGTCTGTATTCTTTTGTCTATATACAACACCGTCTGTATTCTTTTGTCTATATACAACATCGTCTGTATTCTTTTGTCTATATACAACATCGTCTGTATTCTTTTGTCTATATACAACACCGTCTGTATTCTTTTGTCTATATACAACACCGTCTGTATTCTTTTGTCTATATAAAACACCGTCTGTATTCTTTTGTCTTTATACAACATCGTCTGTATTCTTTTGTCTATATACAACACCGTCTGTATTCTTTTGTCTATATACAACATCGTCTGTATTCTTTTGTCTATATACAACATCGTCTGTATTCATTTGTCTATATACAACACCGTCTGTATTCTTTTGTCTATATACAACACCGTCTGTATTCTTTTGTCTATATACAACATCGTCTGTATTCTTTTGTCTATATACAACATCGTCTGTATTCTTTTGTCTATATACAACACCGTCTGTATTCTTTTGTCTATATACAACACCGTCTGTATTCTTTTGTCTATATAAAACACCGTCTGTATTCATTTGTCTTTATACAACATCGTCTGTATTCTTTTGTCTATATACAACACCGTCTGTATTCTTTTGTCTATATACAACATCGTCTGTATTCTTTTGTCTATATACAACATCGTCTGTATTCTTTTGTCTATATACAACATCGTCTGTATTCTTTTGTCTATATACAGCATCGTCTGTATTCTTTTGTCTATATACAACATCGTCTGTATTCTTTTGTCTATATACAGCATCGTCTGTATTCTTTTGTCTGTATACAACATCGTCTGTATTCTTTTGTCTATATACAACATCGTCTGTATTCTTTTGTCTATATACAGCATCGTCTGTATTCTTTTGTCTATATACAACATCGTCTGTATTCTTTTGTCTATATACAACATAGTCTGTATTCTTTTGTCTATATACAACACCGTCTGTATTCTTTTGTATATATACAACATCGTCTGTATTCTTTTGTCTATATACAGCATCGTCTGTATTCTTTTGTCTATATACAACATCGTCTGTATTCTTTTGTCTATATACAACACCGTCTGTATTCTTTTGTCTATATACAACACCGTCTGTATTCTTTGGTCTATATACAACACCGTCTGTATTCTTTTGTCTATATACAACATCGTCTGTATTCTTTTGTCTATATACAACATCGTCTGTATTCTTTTGTCTATATACAACACCGTCTGTATTCTTTTGTCTTTATACAACATCGTCTGTATTCTTTTGTCTATATACAACATCGTCTGTATTCTTTTGTCTATATACAACACCGTCTGTATTCTTTTGTCTTTATACAACCTCGTCTGTATTCTTTTGTCTATATACAACACCGTCTGTATTCTTTTGTCTATATACAACATCGTCTGTATTCTTTTGTCTATATACAACACCGTCTGTATTCTTTTGTCTATATACAACACCGTCTGTATTCTTTTGTCTATATACAACACCGTCTGTATTCTTTTGTCTTTATACAACATCGTCTGTATTCTTTTGTCTATATACAACATCGTCTGTATTCTTTTGTCTATATACAACATCGTCTGTATTCTTTTGTCTATATACAACATCGTCTGTATTCTTTTGTCTATATACAACATCGTCTGTATTCTTTTGTCTATATACAGCATCGTCTGTATTCTTTTGTCTATATTCAACATCGTCTGTATTCTTTTGTCTATATACAACATCGTCTGTATTCTTTTGTCTGTATACAACATCGTCTGTATTCTTTTGTCTATATACAACATCGTCTGTATTCTTTTGTCTATATACAACATCGTCTGTATTCTTTTGTCTATATACAACTTCGTTAGTTAGGTAATGAAACCGGAATTCGGTAGTAGCAAAGAAGATTTGTGTAAACCTTATATATAAATTTGAGAAAAAAGTATTGAAATTAATGCAGTATACCGACAATATAAGGCAAATTTCGTGAGGGAGGGGGCACTTAGGAACGTCAAAAGCCAAATAATAAAGCTGTTACTATGCATCAGTTTCAAACCCGGTTCGGGACTAAAATCCCCATCAAGGGCTGCGTAAACTAAGCACATGTACCACGTGCTGGAATCACACTGGTAATCTCATCTCACCATATATTCTCTATTTCTAACAAAATTCCGACGAGTAAAAAGTCCGTAAAAGGGGCTACGTAAACTAAGCACATTTCCCTTGTGAAGTTTAATAAATCTACATACTGGTAACACAACACCACCTTGAATATTAAGTGTATAAATACAAACGGTAATAAATGTTTCCCCTCCAGGAGGGAAGCGTCTGAAATGTAAACAAAAAGGTCTGCCAACCCGACTCTCACCGGAAAGAAAAACAATTACTGAAATATATCAGAACATAACATATTAATTTGATTGTAAACTATTTACTATATATAGTACTGTAATTTATAATGAATCAAAATAGTTTTTATCTCAATCAATCAAATTTAAGTAGTCCAAAAACTTAAGACGGTGGGGGGGGGGTCACCAGAACATATTTGCATGTATCTCGCATAATAAAGGTCTCTTGATAACAATATTTGGTATATATATAGATAGATAGATAGATAGATTTTATTGGCTAATATATAAATATTTTAGCCCGAGTCAGGCCCATTTAGTGTTAGTAATCTTACTAATAATATATAAAAAGAAAGAATATATATATATATATATATATATATATATATATATAAGAACTAGTGATAGTATTAAGTATTGTATATAGTAGTACAATAAAATAATACATTTTTTTTTTTTAATAAATGCTTTCAGGTAACAGTCATGTCTTCTAAACTTCTTTATAATTTAATCTGATTTGTACTATTCATCATCATATGTATTTATTTGTTTACTGTGACGTGTTAATTGACTTCATTGGACATTTCTATATCATGGTGTTTAATTATCAATATAATGGCATATACTATGCCGTTGCCTAGTTGCATACTGCTGAAGGGAATAAGTAAATCGTGTTCAGTTTATGAATGTCCTCAATATGAAGAATATTTTCCAGGTTCATCAAGCCATCACTTGTGGCTATAAACTTCTTCAAGTATTGCTCTCTGTAATAGCTGTATTCCGAGCATTGCAATAATAAATGTTTTAATCCGTCTGATATAAATTCCTGGCAGCATTCCGGCAAGTTTCTCCAGATTTTATTACTTTTATTTTTTTATAGTGATATAGCTTCAAGTAATCGTTATTTGATATTCTAAGTTGACTAATTAATCTTACTTTCTTCATATTCACTTTGAATTTCAGATAATCTTCGTGTTGGGGGCTGGTATAATGACAGACACTTCTATAAAAGGGTTTGTATGATGAACTATATACTCTATTGATATCGGTGGATAATATGTGACTTGTTGCTTGTTCTAAAATTTTGTTTTTATTTGGAAAGTAATTTGTTTCACACGACATATCGGTAAAGTACTCTTGCTCTTTATTTAAATTTGCTATAGCTTTTATTTGTGAGACCCAATTATAGTTATATATATATATATATATATATATATATATATATATATATATATACATAGCTTAGGATGGAACTAATTATTCTGGCCTGGGTAGGACAGATAGGATTTGGAGAAATTTACGAAAACGCGTCATGAGTACAACCTCAACCTCTAACTTCCTTGAGGGAATAACAATTTCCGGATCCCTAACAGGGACGAAGACATTCCTAACACACAAACACACACACACGCTCGCGCGCGCGCACACACACACAAACACACGCTCGCGTGCGCGCGCACACACACACACACACACACATACACAATCACACGCACACACACACTTGTGTTCTGTTGGCTTTACTGATTTTGTAGATCTATGGCTTGCGCTATTAAACCTCTGAGCGCTGTTTATTCTGAGCTATGGAATTGCAGTCCACTACATTGTACTCGGCTGCATTTTTATATACCTTGTCGGCCCATCTCATTATTAGGTCTCCCCTCGCCGTTGGCTACCAGCCACTGTCGCATTCATTGTCTTGGACTTTTTGTCACACGTCTCGCCTATCCTAACCCCATAGCTTTAATATCATGTAAAAGCATTCCGAATTTATTCATTCTATAATCTATAAGAGAACCTCAGATTTAACGTATCAGATTCTACTCATGACGCACTTTTTGAAATATTTAATGAAACGCTCATCAATCCCACCTAGGAGAAATTCAAGCTCGCTATCTGAGGAAATCAGAACTGGAGATGGGTGGGAAAAAATTGAAAATTCAAAGTATCTCTGTTATCATAAGTCGGATCGACGGATTGTATAAAACCTATCGTGTTCTACATATATTTGTCTCGTTTCAGTCAACACTAAAGATCATATATGTTTCTTTTACGTTTTGTGTTCCTTTTCTGTTTTTTGTTTTGTTTTTATTGATGTTTCTCTTGTTTTGTTTTTAAGTTAACCTTTCATTTTGAGCAACATTGTCAAAGCTGCGAGGCTCAAATAAATAAATAAAAAATAAAGACAATATTTGTTAATATCTGTAATGAGACCAGGAATAGTGGGGTTTAGAGGGAGAAGGAATTCGAAAATTCAAAATATTTCATTTATTGTGAGTCGGATCGAAAAATTGTATAGAACTAACTTTTTAACAGATTTCTCTTTTCGAAAAAGCTTGGTCGATCCTGCGATCTCAGGAGATGACGAAAATGAGGCCCGTATAAAATTGTATATATATATATATATATATATATATATATATATATATATATATATATATATATATTTGTCCGTTAACACTCTAGCGTTCGCAATGTTTGTTTGATAGTTGTCAAAATCGATAATTAAATGTTTATATGTAAAGCAAGTTTGTTAATGACTGTAATCGGACTAGTGTAGGAGGGGGTGGTTTAAAGGTGGAGAATTTTGAAAATTTGAAATATTTCCGTTACTATAATTCGGATCGAAAAATTCAACATAACCAATCTTGATACTATTAAGATCTTCGGGTATTTCCCACCATATTTTAATTTTTGTTTCTAGATGTTTTGCGACATTCACCTTTTAGGTTGTTGACTGTGTTTATTTTAGTTAATATTTTAATTATTGAGCTGACTAAATACAATATGTATTGTTTTACTGTTGTCCTAGGGATTGACTTAAGTTGCTGTGTGCTTCAGCATCTCAATGTAATTGTTGTATTTTTAAATACTATTAAGATCTTCGTGTATTGGCTGTGTCTTCATTTTTGTTGCCAATATTTTGAATTTTTGTTCACACAACTCTTCAGTCTCAGAGATAGCCCTGAGGAAGCTAGAAGCATGTCTAGCAAAACGTTGGCAACAAAAATAAAGGCCCGGCCAATACCCCAAGACCTTAATAGTATTAATGACCAGGACCGTGGAAATCTACGAGTATATATAACCAATCATATTGTAAATTAAAATTTCCTATAAACGTTCTTACTTAAGATTATTGACTATCTTGAATATTTTATGAAAAATGAAAGATGAATTACGTTAATGGCTGAAAACGGGCTAGTGGAACCACATATTGTTTTCAAGAGACCTTTATTTTACGAGGTACATGCAAATTAATGACGTCATCAACTAAGAATTTATACCACTCGTGTATCGTGTGATACTCGATATTCGACCGTTTCAGACAACACACATGACTCATTTCACAAAGATTATACCTCTTACTGGCTGAAGTCTGACATGGAATACTGGGGTTTTATGGAGAGGGCGAATTTGGAAAAAATATTATCTTTATTATGAATCAGATCTTAAATTTTATAGTACCAATCTTGTAAAACTATTATTTATTTTATTTGTCGTTACTCAAATGTTCAGAGAGTCATTCGTACTTTAAGGAGATCTCTCTTAAGGGAAATCAGCTATTGAGGTCGTACTCATGACGGAATTTTTGAAATCTTTCTTCAAATGTCCATCCATCCAACCGAGTAGAGGACGAAAATGAGGTCCGTTCAAAACTGTGTGTGTGTGTATATATATATATATATATATATATATATATATATATACATATATATATATATATATATATATATATATATAACGTTTTATTCAAGTTCGTTAATGGCTAAAATCGGACCAATGGGAGGGGGGTTTAGAGGGGAGGATTTTCGAAAATTCGAAATATTTCCGTTACTAAAAAAATTGTATAGAATCAAACTTATTGCAAATTAGATTTACTATAAATATTGTTACATACATTTATTCTCTATCTTGAATATTAACAGAGATATTTGCATTTTCATTAAATGTGGGCGGATAACGGACTAGAGTGAGTTTCCAGCAAAAAGCTAGTTCGGCCGTTTCCGTAACTGTACGGCTCACGTATGGAGATTTTTCTATTTTATAACTTCAAATGGGAAATCTGCTTAGTTTACGCAGTCCCTGCGTGACGGACTTTCTTGTTATCAGGTTTCAGTAACCCCACTCCCCCCGTATCTGTTTTTACACAGAAGTAGGTAATATGAGATTAAATGCGTGTTATACCAGCACGTGAGAAGTCTGCTAAGTTTACGCAGCTCCTGCGAGACGGACTATTATTTTCCAACTGTGCTGACTTCAATTTAATTTCTTATTAAATCTTACTTAATGTTAATTTCCTTAGAATTAGAATTATTATTAACGTCCACTTTTTGCAACTTAGGCTAATCGGGACGAGTTATCTACAGGTTACCACCCTTTTCTAGCCAGGGTGGGATTTTAGGACGTTATTTAATGAATTTCGTCACTAAATAATTTCCTTTGCCCAGGCAAGAATCGAACTCGCCACTCTAGGTTTACCATGCGAGATAAAGGTCAACGCTTTAACTCGCATGGCTAACCTGAGCCCCGTTAATTTCCTTTCTGAGTAGAGTATTTTTTTTTTTTTTTGGAGATGTAGCATTTGTAAGTTATTTAACTGTAATATTTTTGTAAAACGTGCCTCTAAAATCACAAATGAAATGAATTATTGTGCAACTACCTGAAATCATAAATTTGAAAACTGTAGAATATCCGCATAAAATAGCATCGTACATCAATTTAAATTTATCCAAGCCCTATTTCCCTTAAAGTTTATGATTCTGACGTCATTTCTGCAGGATAATCTGTTTAAGCTGGCGACCAGGCAATTATCAGGATTAAGCACGTGCGCCATCCTCATTATAATGTTGCTCAGTTAAACTGAGGCAAACATTCGTCTTTCTCAGCTCTTGTTTCATCCTAACTTTTCCTAAGGAATATTCCAGTAATGCTCCTCTCACTCACTGTGGGACTCTCTTTGTTGCACATATTTCCCTAACTGACCCACACTTTTTTCCACGAGTTTGTATATGGCCTACTGTCGATCTCAACTCACCGTGTATGTAATAGCCCGTAATAAGTAACTTATTTAGGGAGGCATTGAAAAGAAAGAAAAAGTCTGTCACGCAGGGTTGCTTAAACTAAGCAGATTTCCCACGTGCTAGTATAACACACTTTTAATCTCATATCATAATATATTCCCTTCGGTGTAAAAGCAGATACGGGGGGGGGGGGTACAGAAGGATGAAAACCAGAGAGTACAAAAACTCCTTGAATACGTGACTAACGAAAATATAAAAAAGTCCGTTACGCAGGGGCTGCATAAACTAAGCAGATTTTCCACGCGAAGTTTAACAATAGATAAATATACATACAGGTAACACTAACCTGAATGTTAAGTGAATAAATACAAACGGTAATGAGAAATCCTTCAGTCAAGTTACAAGTTAATAATATCTACAATGGAAAGTGTCTGAATTGTAAACAAACAGGGCAGCCAACTTCGCAGTGCTGAATAGATAGAATTAAACCGGAAAGATGAACAATTAATGAAATATATTTGAATATAACATATTAATTTTATTGAAAACAATTTTCTACAGCTAGTGCTGTAATTTGTAATGAATTAGATTAATTTCTATCTCAATCACTCAGATTTTAGTAACCCAAGAACAAATTAAGAGGGAGGGGGGCTCAGCAGAACGTATTTGCATATATCTCACAAAATAAAATTTCAATGAAAACAATATTTAGTATTGAGCCTTGTAATGAAGTGGTTCATGATATAACAGCTTATTATTAATATGGCACTGGTAGGAGTGGGGGTTTACTGAAAGCGTAATACTCACTATACCGAAAATACGTATAGTTCAATATTAGTCCATTTAATTTGCAATAAGATTGTTTCTATACAATTTTTCAATCCGACGTCTAGTAACAGAGATATGTTCATTTTTCGAAATTCCTCCCCTATCCTATTCCTATTTTAGCCGTAACGAACTTGATCTTTCTTTTTACATAAAACGACTAAATCGAGTTTGGTAACGATTAAACAATAATTTCGACGCTAGAGCAGTAGCAGACAAATATATAGATATATATATATATATATATATATATATATATATATATGCACACAGTTTTGAACGGATCTCATTTTCGTCATCTCGTAGGTATCGATGGACATTTGAAGAAAACTTTCGAAAATCGCGTCATGAGTACGACCTCAATGGCTGATTTCCCTTAAGGGGAATCTGCTAACACGGAACAACAATAGCTAAACAAGATTGGTTCTATAATATCTTGATATACTACTCATAATAACGGAGATAATTCGAATTTTTAAAATTCCCGCCCTATTCTACCCAGATTTCAGTCATTAACTAATACGATCCTTAGTGTCGAATGAAACAGTCAAATGTCGCCCGACGGTCGCGGTCCAGACTACACAGCTATTATCAGGCACTGACGATGGAGCGTTGATTCCGATGTTGCACTCTGCATAATATTAAAAATCAGTAGAGGACAATGTCTTTTCCTTGATCCTTATTAGTCGAATATCGAGTATGGTTAGTTTATCTTCTTTGGATTTAATTTTAATATTTATTTGTATAGCTCTAACCTTGTTGCTATTTTAATGGTTGTATTTATAATGCACTTTTAATAATTTATAGTTCTAATGTTTACTTTAAGGGATCTAATTTTAATATATATATAGTTATTTTTATTTTTTTATTTTTTTTATTTTTTTATTATTTATTTATTTATTTTATTTTTTATTTTTTTTTAAACTTTGTTGTCATTAATGGCTGTGATTTCTCGTGATGAGCTTTAAGTCTAATGCTGTCATTTAATAGTTAATTAGAGATGTAGTCCATAAGTTTAATGTAATTGGTAATAACATAATTCTTCTTCTTAGTGTTTATCAATGAGTCGAAATGGTTTCTGTGATACCGGCGAGTAGGTGTAAATGCAAATGGCCGACCCCCCCCCCCCCCCCCTTCCCAACACAAAAAAAAAGACAAAAAGAAAAAAAAAAGAAAAAAAAAAGAAAGATAAAAAAAGAGGGGGTTGGAAAAAGGGATATATATATATATATATATATATATATATATATATATATAAAGTTAAAAATAATGTAAAAAAAAATATATGCATATTAATATATAATAAAAGTCGGTCTAGCATGCGTGTGCCTGGGACTTCCCATGACTGGGGAACTCAAATACGGTATGAAGAGTGTTGGG
This sequence comes from Riptortus pedestris, assembly GCA_019009955.1. Lineage (NCBI taxonomy): Eukaryota > Metazoa > Arthropoda > Insecta > Hemiptera > Alydidae > Riptortus > Riptortus pedestris. Next base: position 36,250,704 of record CM032233.1, read on the forward strand.
CATTGATAACCATGAAGTTTTTTGCCCAAAATCAAACAAACATCCAGTATGGCAAATAAGAAATAAATATATTCGATTTAAGTAAGCAGAATTTTAAATGATAACATCATCACATAATGTATTTGCATGTGTCGTATACTTTTATTTACCACGTTTACCAATTATTGTGCCCTCGTGTTGGTGCTTGACTGTTGGTAGCGCACTACCAGAAGGAGCTGGGCATTGCGTGTTCTTGGCACGCGTGTAGAAGGAAGGCGTCTAGAGGGTAGGCTCCAGCTAGGACTTCATGGGTTTGACCCACAGCCTCAGCCTTAGCTAAACCTGTCACAGACTAGGTAGCGATTTACCTTGATGGTACCTGTGTCGTCATATGCATAAGCATATATGTATATATATATATATATATATATATATATATATATACCTTGATCTATCTATTTGTTCCGTTAACGCGTTCTCGAATGATTTTTTTTTTAAATTTATTTATGGACATCACATCAAAGGTGAGTTGCCCTTTCAACAGTAAAAAATTGTACTCAGTGAAATAACAAAACTAAAATAGATAAGAGATAACAACAAGTAACAATATCAAATACCAAAACACAATGACAAATAACAAAAGTGAAATATCTAAAAATGTTATAAGTGAAAAAAAAAAGTTCATGTGAATAGTTTGGTGGATTATCAATAGGAAATGAATGACTAAAAATGACACTTTTGCTAGTGATTATCGTAATTTCCTCCGACAAATGCAAATAATACAATTAATGTGTATAATTTGATATCTTGTTGACCACAACAGACTTAATTCGTATGTTAAATTTTGTCGTATATTTGAATTTTGTCGAATGAATTGAAACGCTTTATGTAATGGCCGAAGGCATGCAAGGTGGACATTTATTGCAAAATTAAAATGTAAATCCCTATATATATTCTATATTCTATAGTATTTTTGAGGCTGCATCGCTGGGAAGTATTTTCATTGTGAGGACTTCGGCTATCTGGTCCAGCGGTTTGAATGTTTGAACAGTATTCAAACCCCACAAAATATTCAATGAATATTTAAAAATTCCAAAAGACTCCCAAATTTTACAAGATAGTGGTGTTTTTATGATACCATGTGATTGCGGTAAAGTTTATGTGGGAGAGACAAGTAAAAAGAGACTGCTTCAAGCGTCAACCAACACATGGCTGATCTGAAACACCAGAGAACAAAGACATCAGCCATAGTATTTGTTCTCACCAAATTAAATTCGATGAGACAAAAGTTCTACACAGAGAAAACCACCTCGGTAAAAGATAGGTCCTAGAAGCTCTCGAAATTGACAAGAGAACAAATACAATAAACGGCGCGGACGTTGTCATACTGTCTGAAACGTGGAAAGCCATATTAAAATAAAATCCAAAACACATGATTGAAGTAGCTATTCAAATTAAATTTATTGCCTGACGAAGTTGAACGCATTTCCATCGAAAATTTGGAGAACAACAAACATTCAAACCGCTGGAGCAGATAGCCGAACTCCTTACAATGAATATATATATATATATATATATATATATATATATATATATATATATATATATCAAGGTAGTTATTTAAAAACGTTTGTATAATTAATCGTGTAGATAATGTAATGCCCTACGATTGTTCTTCTCTGACACCAATATAAATGGAACAGTTTGAATTTTGGCCTTCTGTAAAGCCCCTCTGTTAGTCATGAGATTTTAGTAGATTTCCCTTATGGGAAATCAGCTATTGAGGTCGAACTCATGACGCGATTTTCGAAAAATTTCTTCAAATGTTAATCGTTGTATGCAAAAAAACAAGTCAAGTTCGTTAATGGCTGAAATCGGACCAGTGGGAGGGGGGTTTAGAGGGTTGGGATTTCCGAAAAGTCGAAATATCTCCGTTACCATACGTCGGATCAAAAAAGTCTATAGAACCAATCTTATTGAAAATTAAATTTACTATAAATATTGTTCTATACATCTATTCTCTATCTTGAATATTAACCGAGATATTTGCATTTTTATTAAATGTGGGTGGTTACCGGGCGAGTGAGTTTCCCGCTAAAAGCTAGTTCGACCGTTTCCGTAATTGTTCGTCTCTCGTATGGAGATTTCTCTATTGTATAACTTCACGTGGTAAATCTGCTTAGTTTACGCGGCCCCTGCGTGACGGACGTTTTCCTTTGGACTTCATTTTCGCCATCTTCTATGTAGGATCGGTGGACATTTGAAGAAAGTTTTCGAAAATATCATCAAAAGTTCAACCTCAAAAGCAGATTTCCCTTGATGACTGAAACTGGTCATCTTAATAAAAACCAAAGAGACTTACGTTTATTTGATCACCTTCAAAGCTAAGTGAATATGAAAGTTCTAGTGCAATAAAAAAGCTTCTTTATGAGACGCCTGAATGTGATATTACTGAAGTATTCTTTATTCCTGAATCTAAGAATACATTTGTACTTTGTCAAGTTTGCCCCTGAACAGTTTCGTTTTAGCATTTAATGGTAAAAAAAAACAAAAAAAAAAAAAACAAGGAAATTTAATCAGTTAAGTGCAATGTATCGATTGATTATTACATAAATCCTTCCTCCCTATCCCTGATACATTATTCTCTGAATATTTCATGAAGGTAAGAAGAGAGGAGTTATTGTCTGCAACCCTTGTTTGTATATTTCAGCAGTTAATTTTTCTTTAAATAGGTGGATACATTGCGAATACTAAATAATAACGTCTATTTTCAGATTAAAAGAAATCTAATCAAATCAGAACGCTATTTAAAACTATTGACTTTTACGTTTGAAGTGTCATGTAGTCGTTGATCAGCTGGGGCAAGAAGGCCGCCGCCGTGCCAAATACAATTTTTTTTTTAAATATCTCTCCTGACACGATATATTACAGCTCTAATAAAAGTAATCGGAGTTAAATTCGCTGACATCCTTTAATTATAAAACTATTTGCAAGAACTGACAAAGTATTAGCATTTCGATTTCTGATAGTTTACTTAGTACCAGATACATTAACAACGTTGTGAACAATCTTCCTCGTAAGGATTCACATGCGTTATAAACACATTAATGTGCTGAATGATCATGTCCTCAATGACGAAAATTCAGCACAAGCGTTTTTTAGCCCTCTATTTCTTACAACAACACATTACGTAAGCACTTGTTACGGAAGTTTCGTCAACATAAAAGAAATTTTGATGTAGATTTTGACATTTACGAGAACATAACATATTTTTTTTTTACTTTTAACAGATTTGCCTTACATTTCAGCTATTGAGGTTGTAATTATGACACGATTTTCGTAATATTTCTTCAATTGTCCATCAATCCTACCCAGGGGATGACGAAAACTCTCTCTCTCTCTCTCTCACACACACACACACACTATATATATATATATATATATATATATATATATATATATATATATATATAAACTCTACAGCAAAAAAAAAAAACCGGTGCATTTCATTTTTGGTTGAAACTACCATTAAAAATGCTCGAGGTTTATTTTTTTAATAAGTGGCTTTTGTGTGTATGGTAAACCAATAATTAACACAGAAAGGGCGGATTATTTATGTTGAAAAATATTTATTGTAAAAAAAACCAGCAATATTCCAAAATTTAAAAAAATCTTTTTTTTCTTTTTTAATAAAGATAAAGTTTTAGTTGAAAATACAAGTCAAAAATTTTTGTTAATTACAAGTATTAGCTCCTCTGACCTGTTGACAGCCTGCAGTCTTCTCGCCAATGTCTGTATATGATTTTCCACCGTTTATTGTGGAAGTCTTAGATAAGAATTCGATTAGACTGCAGGTTATGATGAGAGTTCAATCTTCTCCGAATATGTCTGCCCAGCGAGTTCTATGAGTGTTCTATGGGATTAAGATCTGGAAACGGCCAATGACCGTATGCCAATTTCAGCAAGATGTTGGATTACAATGCTTGCAGTGTGTGATCTTACGTAATCTTGCAACGGACGGAAGTCTTTATCAACCGAGGGCAGAAATGGTATGATATACCTTTCTAGGATGCCCGTAAAATAGGTCTGAGCAATGAGGGATGGCTTTCCACGTAACCTTATTCCAGCCCAGACCATCACTTCCCATGGATGTTGCAGGTCGCAGAGCGCTCACATTGTCTGCGCTGTCAAACTCCTGTCTTGCCCATATAAAGTGAATCTGGACTCGTCTGTTAAAAGACTATTGACCTCTTCATTGTTCGTATATCTGGGAAATCCTAAGGCGGGCTACACGGTGGCAATTGATTACTTGAGGTAATATCGTGGAAACCCTGGAGCGCAGGCTCACTTCAGCTAATCTTCTATGTTTGCATTTATTACCACATTGCGGGTCCTCTGAAGCCTGTTAGCAGTCTCCATTACAATAAATCGGTCGTCTATTGCCTTTGGACGCCCTGAACCTGTCCTCTTAGTGACTTTTCCACTCTCGTGGTATCTTTGAATGGCCCATCGAAGAGTAGTCTCTCCTAGATCCAATGCCGTAGCTGCATATTCTCAACAATCTCCTGTGGCTCCTAACATCCTCAACAAGGGCAACTTTACAGGCAACTATTGTTGGGTCTAGCACCAAGCCTATCTTAGTGTCACGCACCAGTCTCATATCAGTTACAAAAAAGATGCATTTTACACTTAATCGTTATAATTAAGAAAAAAAATTGTGTCAACTCAATGAAACACAATTGAATTGATTTGCATTTATTGTTGAATTATAGGGCTTATAATGGTAATACAGTGTATATATATATATATATATATATATATATATATATATATATATATATATATAGAGAGAGAGAGAGAGAGAGAGAGAGAGAGAGAGAGAGAGAGAGAGAGCTATCTGCCAGTAGCTGAAATCGGACCATAGGAGTGGGATTAGAGTGGAGAAAAAGATGTGTTTATGGGTAAAGTAAGAGGTTTATAACATATCTAAATGAATAATACGTAAAGGCCAAATTTCGTTTATAAGAACAACAGATTATCTTCTAATCTTCTTATTTCTGTTTCATTCTAAGACAAGAACAATGAAATTATATAATATAGTGAGGATTGAAATGACAAACAAGAATGCATGATTCAACTTCTTCAAAGATTTGACTGTATATTCCTAGAAAACAGGGGGGTCGAGTTCTCATTAAAATATTTTATTTTATTGATATTTTTTATATAATATGTATGCTGTTCTCTTGATATGAATCTCGGGAACTACATTGGATCAATAGTTAAACGAATTAATAATTAAATGACTAAACTGCATGAACAATATACAGCCTCGAAATTCACAATCACCAACTATTTAAACTTGATCTCCGATTGGGAAAACAAGCTGATCATTGTTATAGTTGGCTCATAAATTCGGAAGTAGATAATGAAATTTCTGTTGTATAAGTTAAGTCCGGAGAATATTTTCAGAAACGGAAGGGTTTTTAACAAATGATCCAAGATTAAATGACTTGTCAATCTTGTTGGCGTCACTAAGAGACGACAGTGTCTCCGATAAGAGGAGCCAGTACAAAAAAAGTGAGTCGATTTAGCACATTATTATTGGTTACGAGATATTGACAAGGCTCAGAATTTTCGCTAGCGCATAATAATGAGGCTAAAATATACCAACAGGCGATTTCTTCTGAATTCAGATAATAAGGTATCATATTGTGGTTACATATCTCCAAAATTGTTAGAATAAATTAATATTAAAATTAGGGAAGACCATTAAATGTCTTCGTATCAGAAATTTAATTTCGATTGTCAATCAAAATATTCAAACTAAACATGAAATGGCCAGTTTACTGACTGAACATGGAAGAACTCAATACCTCTTAAACAGATTGGACTCAAACAAAATGACAAACTAACTATTCAAACTTACGGACACCTCCTTTATGGCTTCGAGGTTGATTAACGTGATAAGTTCTTAGGATGAAAATTCAAAATTGGCCTTTAGAAGACCATAGTTTGTTCTCATACATTTTTAAAAAGATTTGCTAAGAAAAATAAACTTCCCAGAGTTTATCTTATCCCATTTGCTATGTCGTTATTATTAATTTCTCTCTTTAGTTATCCTTTTATTTCATTTATTAATTTTTATATTCTATATTTATTTTAATTATTCTAAAGTATAGCAAGTGAATCAATATGAGGAAAATGCAGAGAATTCCACATTGCAGGTAAAAGGTAGCAAATAAACTACCTTTTCCAGGGTTGCGGCAGAAGAGGGAAAATATAAAATTGTATTAGGCCTGTTCAACTCGATATTCTCGTAACAAACAAAACGTACTGACCAATTTATTCCTTTGTCGAAATGCTAACGGGGTTAGCCATCAATAGAAGAGACCTTAAATGATGAGCGACTATTGTTATTGGATATTACAGAAATAGATATATCTTTTCTCTATATCTTAGAAAAAATATATATTAAATTATAAATTTCTAAATTTTCATAAGGGTTAGTATCTCCAGGAGAGCCAAATTAAAAAAAAGTCCGTCACGCAGGGGCTGCGTAAACTAAGCAAATTTCCCAGCAATGGTTTACAATAGATAAATATACTCGTAACGGTATAAATCCGCGAATATTAAGTGAATAAATAAAAACGGTAATGAGAAATCTTTCAGTTATAAGTTAATAACTCTACAACGGAAAGCGTCTGTATTGTAAACAAACAGGCCAGCCAACTTGAATTCTAATAAAGTCCGTCACGTAGGGGCTGCGTTAACTAAGCAGATTTCCCACTTGAATCCCGTATTTGCATTTATCTCAAGACGTAATAGTTCAATGAGAACAATATTTGTTATTTATACTTCAAATAAAGTGCTTCATAATAGAACAGCTTATGGTTGATATGACATGAGTAGGAGTGGGGGTTTACTGAAGGCCGAAAACTAAAAAAAACTCAAATATCTCGGTTAATACTAAAGATAATGAAAACATGTACATAACAACATTTATAGATCTTTTAATTTGCAGTAAGATTGGTTCTATACAACGTTTCGATCCGACGTACAGTGACGGAGATATTTCGAATTGTCGAAAATTCTCCCCTCTAACCCCCCCCCCTCCCACTGGTCCGATTTCAGCCGTTAACGAACTTGATCTTTATTTTTACATAAAACGTTTAAATATGGAGTTTCTGCTCAAGGGAAATCTGCTAATATATTCAGTTCCATTAAGCCACAATGATGGAATAAAATGGTATTGCCTGAAACATGTTAGAAATATATAGAACTCGTTATGGAATATGAATATATAACCATTGTTTAGCTCAATACTTTTACAGGTAAATAAAAACTCTGTTAAAAGCTTTGAACTCAAATTTATGCTTTGAAGAATGACATTCTCTATATGATAAATGTTAAATACAAATGGCAAATCATGCTATTTACAATAATTTGACGGTATAAAACTAATAAATACGTGTTTAATCAGGAATCAAAAGTAAAGGAAGGATAGTGTCAATACTGGCATTCGTCCTTTCCTAATGTACATCCCCGAGTTCTTTCGTGCAGCTACACGAAATGTTTGTATAGCGCTGTTAATTAATTACCTTTACACTCCCTGGGATTTGTTATATTATTAAAGTACATTTCTATTTAGTAGTTAGCAGATAGACCTTCTAATAAGTTTCTCGGAATCGTCTTTACAAATCACTGTTGGACGAATATCAGACGGTCTTATGCAATCATAGACAAGCTGGCCGGCGATGTCTTTGTATCTGCCAGCAAACGTTTAATGGGTAATTTGATCAAAATATAGATATACAGAAATATATATAAATTGCTCAGACTTACATCATTTAGTATGTGCGGATAAAGTATTCTTTTTTTTTTTTATTAGTCTCTAGAAATAGCATTTCTTTACTTGAATCATTTCTAGCAAGTTTAGCGGTTTGTCCCATAGTGTAACTTTTTGATTCTCTATATACATCAATCCTATGTATGCCAAAAGTGAGATTGAAGCCTATAGATACGATATACAATATAAATCATATATATACTCCTTAATGCTCTGATAGTCGACTTTTATCATTACCAAACTCGATATTTAGACGTTTATGTAAAAATGAAGATCAACTCTTAATGACTGAAATTGAATCAGTGGGAAGGGGTATTTGGAAAAATCTCCGTTATTATAAGTTGGATCCAAAAATTGTACAGAACTAATGAATCTTATTGTATATTCAATGTGTATGTGTGTGTGTGTGTGTGTGTGTGTGTGTGTGTGTGTGTGTGTATGTATATATATATATATATATATATATATATATATATATATGGTGATTATTAACCGAGTTATTTATATTTTTTAGTTTGCATCCTTCATTAAACTCCCACTCCTACTAATGTAATTGTTAGTCACTATTTACTAAAATTTTATCTGTAAAAATTTTATATTGCAAATCTAGTCACTTATTGCTAAAATTATATCCGTAAAAATGTTATTTTGCAATTCACTAGCGGACTGTATTTTTAACTGGAAAGAATTCACAAACATGTGATTTTTTTTTTTTTAAATAAACAATAATAATATTAAATTAAATAGAAGGCTCCGAACAAGTGGTAAACAATAATGTTAATATTAATCTGTTATATCATGAACCACTACATTCAAGGTTCCGAATATTATTTTCATTTGTACTATGTGAGAGTCATCAACTAAGATTTTGGGTTCTTTACTCGAAAATGTTTATTTGATCTATACCATACTCCAAATTTCACGTTTCAAAACTATTGTTCATATTCGTTAGTGGATGAAATTAGGGGGAGGGTTCATTAGGGAAAATTGGAAAATTCAAAATATCTCCGTTATTATGAGTAGGATTGAAAATTGGTTACAGGACCAATCTTGTTAAAATATTGATGCGCTACAATGATTGCTCTATACATTTTTTCGTAAATCGAATCAATGGTGAGATAACATTAAGTAGTATGTCATACATGTGCATGGGAAATCTGCTTAGTTTACGCAACCCCTGCTTGACTGATTTTTCTCTTTCTTATAGTTTGTATAGATATAATTCGTGTGTGTTTGTAGCCACCTCATGTATTTCTCTTTACTTGTTATAACATTATTACCATAGGCGGCCTTCCTAAGCTTCATCATGATTCGCCCAACTATAGATTTACGTCACATTTTTGTTTGGGACCTTATTGGATCCATTTTCCGAGGCGCATTGTCCATTGATTAAGTCATTTTCAAATGTACTTCTTTCTGTGTCTCGCCATGTTTTGAAGAGTTGCCAAGAGGGAGAGTCTGCCGTAATTAAGAGAGGAGCAAGTATCAAGTTCGCCCCACACCTATTCATAAGCCCTTCGTTTCCTTTGCTTCTTCATTTGTGCAGCTCCTCAACGATTCAGAAATACTTTCTCAGGGCTTTTCCATCTCAGAGCCATCCTCTTTCTTCTGGAAGAGCATATCATTCAAGTACTAACTCACATTCACTGCTTACCTAGTAACGAGTCAATTAAAAGTACTACACTTGTTGGGTTAAACATAACATATTAAACATTTGGTTAATTTCTCTTATTCAAATTCACTTACGGCTAGAAAAACGCTCAATTTACGTTGCGTTCATCGATTTTAAAAAAGCATTTGACTCTATTTCACACTCTAAATTATAGCAGAACCTCTATGATTTAGGCATAAGCCCAAAAATGATCAGAACTCTTGTTCAGTTGTATAATAATGCCAGTATCAGTAAAGAAAAGCAATGAATATACTTTGACAATAAAGATCACTGAGGGCCTTTTTCAGGATGAAATCCAAAGCCCCTTTTTAGCACACCTTAAGGGAAATCTGCTATTGAGGTCGTACTCATGACGCCATTTTCGAAAAAAAATTTCAAATCTCCATCGACCCTACCCAGGAGATGACGAAAATGAGGTCCGTTCAAAATTATATATATATATATATATATATATATATATATATATATATATTATATGTCTGTTAACGGTCTAGCGGTCGCAATTTTTGTTTTATCCTTACCAAACTCGATATTCAAATGTTTTATGCAAAAAGACAGATCAAGTTCGGTCATTGCTGAAATCGGACCAGTGGGAGGGGGGGGGTTTAGAGGGGGGATTTTCGAAAATTCGAAATATCTCCGTTACCATACGTCGGATCTAAAAAAATGATATAGAACCAATCTTATTACCAAATTAAATTTACTATAAATATTGTTCTATACATATTCAAGATAGAGAATATTAACCGAAATATTTGCATTATTATTAAATGTGGGCGGTTAACGCGCGAGTGAGTTTCCCGCCAAAAGCTAGTTCGGCCGTATCTGTAACTGCTCTGCTCTCAAATGGAGATTTCTCTATTGTATAACTTCAACATCTGCTTAGTTTACGCAGCCCCTGCGTGACAGACTTTTTTTTTTTTTCTTTTTTTTTTTCGGCCTTCAGTAATTCCCCATTTTACTTAACCGATTTTTACCTAGAAATAGAGAATACATGGCGAGATGATACCACTATGTCATCATGTGCGGTGGAAATATGCTTAGTTTATACAGCCCCTGCGCGACGGACTTTGTTTACTCTAATAATGAGTGTAATTAATTAATCTTTAATTTACTTTAGCCGAGTTGATTTTTCTTTTTGATTAGATTCTCCAAATAGCTATCACACAAGTTGACGAATTTTGACGGCTGACATATTACACAAAAGGTGGTTTCCAAATTTAATTTTCTGGCCTGTGGAGCGTGAACAAACACATAAATCCAGTCGACCCTATGGCCGTCCCTTGTGACCTCTCCATCACTACCTCCCATTCTCTCTTTCATTTATGGCTGTGCAAAAATCAATTGCTAAACACTTACCTACTATGATTCAAGTTAAAGAAAAACCAACTTAGTATTTTTCTTAGTGATTATTAGAAACAAAAAAATATCATTTCATTAATTCAAAGTTATATGTAAAATCTGGAAAAAAATATATTTAAAAAGTTGCATTTCAATCCGACTTTTTACTAAATTTAAGTTCTAACTATACAAATTCTATAAAAATCTTAAAGTTTGAATTATGCCAATTAAAAATAAATATTGTAACTCACAAATTAAAAGCCACATGATGGTTCCCTTAGTTGTATTTTTGATAGCCATATTTTGTTCTAAAAAACAACGCTGGCAAACACCAATATAAATAATGATCGCTTTTTAATCTAAGAGACAGGCATAATATTTTTTTTTGCATTTCAGTAGGTTAATATCTATTTTTTTTCAATTTACGCAGGAATTTTGGTTATTTTTGTTAATAAAAAAATATGGAAATTAAGATTATTTGTTTTTAAACTGTAGATTTAGGCTATAAAGGCTTAATATAAATCTTAAATAGAATCTCAGGTTAGACATATGAGTTAAAGCGTTGGCTTTAATCTCACATGGTAAACCTAGAGTGACGAGTTCAATTCTTGACTGGACAAAGGAATTTATTTAGTGACGGAATTCATTAAAAAAAATCCTGAATGTCACCCTCGTTAGAAAAGGGTGGTAACCTGTAGATAACTCGTCCCAATTAGCCTTAGTTGCAGGTGCAAGTGTACGTTAATAAATAATAGTAAAAAAAATCTTAAAAAGATAACTTACTTATTAGTAAGTAGAAAAATGTAAAACACACACATACACACACACAGCTGGAATGCACCTTTTGTACGTGTGTGAGTGTGTGTTTTCCATAAACACGTAATTATCCACAAGGAATAGGCCTAGGTATTTAAGAAAACACAAGGCCTAAAAAATCCTGATACTTGTCATAACAGTACAAGTAAAAAAATTGCAATACTTATAATTAAAATTTATTATAATATAGTTGAATAGATACTTACCCCCAACGGGGTCATTTTCATCTACTTTGATCATTTCGTTGTTAAGCAGCCCCTGAAAAGGTAAGATATTATATTACTATCATGATTTAAAAGAATTAGTGAGTGAATTTAAGCGTTTGTTATTTACATTGTTTCATAAAATACTTTGTTGTACTATTTCAATGCATCGAACATAAACATTATTAATTTCTAAATTTGCATTAAAAATTATTTATTATATTACATTGACTTTGCATGCAGTAATAGAATAGTATTTCAGTCTGTTACAGTTATTATCTATTAGTATAAAATCTACATAACATTCATGTTATTATCATGCTGAGTAAATATAGGGGTGGCCGGTATTAATGAGATATGCATTTATTATAATATGAATTGGTGTAATATAATTATTTATATATAATAAGCATTGACTAGATTTGCTTAAATGTTATGTAGATATTATACACATTGTTGCGAAAATTAAATACACCAGAGAAGGAACCGCGTGATTGGGGAGTGCGAGGAGTTCAAAGAAGTGCCGCTAATTGGTCGCGTCCTTACTAGTCCCTTCTAGTCCTTCTTGGAAAAGCCTCGGTCTCACCCTGCTCTCCATTTAAGCCTGTACAGCTAAATCTAATTATAGCCGCCTCCCTGGAACTTCTAGACCTTTCTCGAACTGGAACCTTCTATGCCTAGACACTTCTACAAGCATTTAAAAGGAAGTCTCACAGTACCCCACTCTCAGTTTACGGTCAGACGTCTTGATGGTCACATCAGTGCTACAGTGCGACTTAGTGCAGTGCGGTAAAGTGTTTTTATAAGAAGAACAGTGTTGTGCCGTGACTGTAAGTAGCAGTTTAAGTGCCGTGTTTAAGACAGTGCAGTGCCGCGAAGTAAAGGACAGTGCAGTGCCGCGAAGTAAAGGACAGTGCAGTGCCGTCTTTTGTGAATTTCAGTGACCGTGAGTGAATTATTGGACTGTGAAATCTGAAGAACAGTGACACTATCAGTGTAATACTGTGAGTAGTAATAATCAAGAGTATTGTGCATTGTGAAATAAATTGTGCAGTGATAAACTGTGAAACTTGTGTGTGTGTTTAATTTTGCAATCCAAAAGAACTCTTATTAACGTTTATTACTGGTTTTGTAATGAAAACGTAACAGTATATTTAGATGTGTAAATGTAGTGGAGGCTGGTAGTTATGAGATTTGCATTTGTTTATAATATAAATCCGGGGCTCAGGTTAGCCGTCCAAGTTACGTACTTTGTCTTAATTTCACATTTCAGTAAACCAAGAGTGACGAGTTCGATTCCCGCCTGTGCAATTTGATAGATTTATTTAGTAACGAACTCATTAAATAAAATCCTTAGTCCCATCCTGCCTAGAAAAGGGTGGTAGCCTGTAGATAACCCATCCTAATTAGCTGAAGTTACAGCAAGTGAACGTTAATAAACAACTTAACAAAATGCGAACTAAACCACTTGGATGTCCGACTCCAACAAACTATGGCCCACTTCTAAATTGGCTACAATTTCTTTCTGCACCGACTGTTATTTGAGATATTTTTCTCCTTAAGAGTGAGTCAGAAAACAGGGATTTAACTCAATTATACTTTTACAAGAACCCTTAAAGAGATATTTTGTTTCGGAAACCTTTTTTTTGTTAGGAATGCCGACCTTGAATTTTTTTAGCCCCTAAGGAAAGATTCACGATACATTTATTTTCCCCCAGTTTATCAAAATTGAACTGGAATGAGTCGTCTCCAGCGAACTGGCAGCTCTCGCTATATCTAGAAGCCTACAGGCAGTGCTATGAAGGTAAAATCTTGAAGATGCCTTATAGCTATTCAGAAAATTCACTAGCTGTACGCTACCCGGCTGTATACTAAACCAGCGCCTACCCTAGCACCCTCTGGTGGGAAACTAAATCCAGATTGCATCTGCGTTACTGGAGGCAGTGGTTCGTGTAGCCATCACTAAATCACAAAGCATCAACCTGGCACATATGAAATATATTTACACGAAATAATCTAAAAAAAAAAAAAATGTATACAAAACTATGCTAAACTGATGAATATTTACATTTTTATCAATGAATCATTAAAAATTAGAAGCTTTATTCTTAATGATTTTTATTAATATATTACTAATACTTGGTTATTCTGTACACGTTTTGAGCGTCTCAGAGATAGCCCTGAGGAAACTAGAAGCATGTCTAGCGAAACGCTGGCAACTAAAATGCAGACACGGTCAATACCCGAAGACCTCAACAGTATTAATGACCAGGACCGTGGAAGACTACGAGTATATTTGTTTAACTTAACAAAAATCAAATAAAACCATAATGAAAGTGAATAGTATAATTTGTTAAAAACAAATTTAATATGCTTTAATTAACATTGAAAGCTTACCAGAATTATTCAAAAGTTGATATACATCTTAAGTTACTATTATTATAGAAAAATAATTTCAAAAATATTATCGTATGCATATGGACTCTTACAGGTATGTAGCATGTATTAATCCCCTTATTCCAGTATTATGTAAAGATATCGTCCTGGATTATGTGATCCGTTTAAATAAATGGTTAATGTCTTCATATCATATATATACTGGTTTTAATATAATGCATCATTCAAAATACTCATGACGCGATTTTCGAAAATTTCTTCAAATGTCCATCGATTTTACCCAGGAGATCACGAAAATGAGGTCCGTTCAAAACTATATATCTATATATATATATATATATATATATATATATATATATATATATATATATATATATATATTTGTCTGTTAACACTCTAGCTGGCGCAATTTTTGTTAAATCGTTACCAACTCGGTATTTTGTTCGTTTTATGCAAAAAGAAATCAAGTTCGTTAATGGCTGAAACCGGACCAGTGTGGGGGGGAGGTTAGAGTGGGGAATTTCGACAATTCGAAATATATCCGTTACTATACGTCAGGACGAAAAATTGTATAGAACCAATCTTATTACAAATTAAATTTACTATAAATATTATTATGTACACTTATTCTCTATCTTGTATATTAACCAAGATATTTGAATTTGTATTAATATGTGCGGATAACGGACGAGATGAGATCGGCTGATGTCGGTTTTATTCATGATTCATGACGCTGAAGCTAGTTCGGCCGTTTTCGTAACTTTTCGGCTCCCGTGAAATCGGTTTAGAGACTCGTTACTACTATTGTTACTAGTATGGAGATTTCTGTATTGTAAAACTTCACGTGGGAAACCTGCTTAGTTTCCGCAGTCCATACTTAACGGGGTTTTTTTTATTACGGCACGGTATCGTAACTCATACAGGGATATGATTTGAAACTGAAATATATTTCCAAAATCTACGGGCCTAAGAAACACCGCTAATTACACTCGCTCCTTCGTGGCGTATTTTTTTTTATATATGTGTAAGTAAAAAATAAACCGTTTTATCTGAAATGAGGCATGGAGAGAGCTATCCTTCTTGGAAAAGAACCCACTGCCCATATCTATCTGTCTGAGTCGTCTTTTTGCACTTCAAAGGAATGAAATCGAGGAAAGAGTTTTTCCACACGAGCTGCCACCCCATCATTCACTTACTGGTCCCTGTGAGCATTCCTGATACGGGATCATCTAACTTAGTACATAAACCCTTTTCAATAAGATTCCATAGAAATGCTCGTATTAATAGATTTCTATGTAATTATGTTATATATAGCATTTAATGACGTGCCTGTAATATCTATATATATATATAAAATTGTAACCTCTGTCTGTACATTGATTTTTTTCGCGAAATTTCACGATAACTTTTCGTTTCACATGCCATAGACACCATAACTGCATTTTGTTTCTTTGGTGTCTGTTTGTTTGTTTGTTTATTTGTTTGTTTGTTACCTTTTCACGCATAAACGGCTGAACCGAATTTTATGAAACTTGGTATGTATATTACTACTAACCCAACTTAGACTTTAGGCTATATTAATTTTCTCTGAGACGAACAGGAGTGGGGGTTATAAGGGAGGCCTGAAATTAAAAGTCGCGATATTTCGTTTTCTATTGGTTTTTTGGCAAATATGCACATAACAAAAGTTGTTTATTTTGTTATTTAGAGTAACTTTTGTCATAAACACTTTCATCGTATTCCGAAGTTTAAATGAGTTATACGCTAATGACTATAGCCGGAGTCAACAATATTATTTGGCACAAAAAACTCAACCGAACTAAGTAAATCTCGGTATGTGTATTAGCACTGACGCCTTAATTATCATAAGCTATACCAACAATTCTAGGGATGGGCAGGAGTGGGGGTTGTAAGGGAGGCCTTAAATTAAAAATAGCAGTATTTCGTTTTCTACTGGTTTTTCTGGAAATATGCAAATGACAGAAGTTGTTTATTTTGTTATTTAATGTAAGATTTGTTATATTCACTTTTGTCGTATAACAAAGTATAAACGAGATTTACACTAAGTACTAAAGCGGGAGCCAACAATTTTGTTGTGCACTAACGATTGAACCGAAATTAACAAGACTCGGTACGTGAATTAGCATTAATTCTTCCATGATTATAAGCTATATTAAAATTTTTCCGTCCGGACGGGAGTGGGGGTTATGAGGGAGGCCTGAAATGAAAAATTATGATATTTCGTTTCCTATTAGATTTTCGGCAAACATGCACATAAAAGTTGTTTATTTTATTATTTAGTGTAACTTTTGTTGCATTCACTATGTTCGTAAAATGAAGTAAACACGGGATATACGCTAAAACTATAGCGGGAGTCATTAATTTTATTAGTGCTTATTTAAGTGTTTTTAATTAATGAATATTATGACAAAATTTTATGTTTTAGTCACATATGATAACTCTATATATGATTCGGATTAGTGAGGTTATATATCTCCGTCGTCCCCTTCTCATTTATTTATTTCTCCTAGAAAATAACATTGCTATTTATTTCCAATAGAAATGTAAACTATAAGAGCATTTCCGTTATTTAATTTGTCTAATGTATTATTTAAACAAAGTCATGCTGGATTGGCACAAAGAGTGATAGCGGAAGTTATGGGATCATACTCTTTGGTTCTGGTATTATATTATCTTATTTCCAATATCTTGATGTTATTGAAACAAATATGTACCATCATAACAATTAGACGTTAATGGTAATGTTATTATGAAAAAAGACAATATCCATTTAAATTTGATATGATTTAAAGTACTACTTATTTTGCAGGGAGGGCTACGTTCTCTTCCCCTCACCTATATTTTTAATATAAATGAAATTATTTTTAGGGTAATACTATTATTTAATTCCATCAGGTAGATAAATTATTAAAATAATACTTCGAATCAATATTTTAAGGAAAACTATGGAGATGCTGGAGCGGATGGAGGCCGGAGCCTAAACAGTTAATTGAGTTAACTTATTTCCTGTGAAATGATTTCCACTACGCTCTACTATTAAGAATATAATCTAATTACAAAACTATGCTTAAACTATACGAGCTCGAATTGGTTTTTAACAGGAAATAAGTTTCATTATAGAGGATATTTAATTTTAATAAATGCTATCCACGATTATGGTTTGAAGTATTCAAAAAGGTGAGTTAAAAAGTGGAGACGGATAGATCAGGAACACATTTTTATTTATTCTTCAAAATTAAAATTTCTCATCTATACGTCCCCCGCCTGACCCTCACGGGAAACAATGATTAGGGGCTTATTTTCATTTATTCTTGAATTACAATTTTTTTTTTTTTCTGTAAGCCGCCTGCCTGACCCTCACGGGAAAACAATGCGCCCAGACGGGAAGTGTAGTAAACATTGAAGCCTTGCTAAAAAAAAAAATACTATCATCATTTAGCCTCAAATGATTTCCCGAAGCCGGGTACCTTAGCTAGTATATATATATTTTTTATCTCGAAATTTCACGATAACTTTTCGTTTCACATGTCATAGACACCATAACTGCATTTTGTTTCTTTCGTGTATGTTTGTTTGTTTGTTTGTTACCTTTTCACGCATAAACGGCTGAACCGAATTTTATGAAACTTGGTATGTATATTACTACTAACCCAATTTAGACTTTAGGTTATATTAATTTTCTCTGAGACGAACAGGAGTGGGGGTTATAAGGGAGGCCTGAAATTAAAAATATCGATATTTCGTTTCCTATTGGTTTTTTGGCAAATATGCACATAACAAAAGTTATTTATTTTGTTATTTAGAGTAACTTTTCTCATATACACTTTTGTCGTATACATAAGTATAAATGAGTTATACGCTAAAAATTATAGCGGGAGTCAACAATTTTATTTGGCACAAAAGAATCAACCGAACTAAATAAAACTCGGTATGTGTATTAGCACTAACGCCTTCATTATAACAAGCCATACCAACATTTCTAGGGACGGGCAGGAGTGGGGGTTGTAAGGAGGCCTGAAATTAAAAATAGCGATATTTCGTTTCTTATTGGTTTTTCCGAAAATATGCATATAAGAAAAGCTGTTTATTTTGTTATTTAGAGTAACTTTTGTTATGTTCTCTTTTGTTTTATAACAAAGTATAAAGGTGGTATTCACCGAAAACTAAAGCGGGAGCCAACTATTTTATTGGGCACTAACGGTTGAACCGAATTTAACAAAACTCGGTATGTGAATTAGCATTAATTCTTCAAAGATTATAAGCCAAATTATATACATACGTGCTTATTGTGTTATTTAAAGTAGCTTTTGTTATATATACTTTTTTCGTATACTGAAGTATAAGCGAGATATACGCTAAAACCTATAGCGGAAGTCTACAATTTTATTGGGCGCAAAAACAACCGAATTAAACAAAACTCGGTATGTGAATTAGCATCCACTCCTCCATTAAAATAAGCTATGTTAACATTTCTGTAGAAGACACGGGGGGAGGGGGGGGGGGTTATCCGAGAAGCCTGTTATCTCATGCCCATTACAGAAGGTTTTATTTGTTATTTAGAATAACATTTGATGTATCCACTTTTGTCGTTTAACAACGTATAAACGAGGTATTCGCTAAAACTATACCAATTGTATTAGTACTAATTAATGTTTATTTGTTATAGGCGTAATAATGTTGTTTTTGACTTATATGGAAGTTCTATGTATAATTTGTATTAAGTGAGATTATAAATCTCAAGCGGAAGAGAAAGTCGCACGGAGGCCCACACAGTTATTTGTATTAACTTATTTCCTGTTAAATGCTGCCACTATTGGAATTTCTTTCTACTTATAACAGACTATTTCTAAACTATGTGTGCTCAGAGTGGGTTTGACAGAAAATATGTGCAGTATAGTATCTGTAAACTATTTCATTATAATAAATGCTATCCATGATCATAATTTGAATTATTCAGGGTGTGTCAAACAGTAGAGAGGGATTGATTGGGAACTCATTTTTATTTACTCTTTTTAATTAAATTTTCTATTCTATAAGTCCCCACAGTTACCCTTATGGAATAATAATACGCCCAGACAGGAAGTATAATTGGCCTTGCTATAAAAATACCCTCAATATTCAGCCTCTAATGTTTTCCCGAGCGAAGCCGGGTACCATAGCTAGTCTTTATATATATAATTCTACTGTACGTGTGTATGTCACTGAACTCCTCCTAAACGGCTGGACCGATTTGAATGAATTTTTTGTATGCGTTTGGGTGACGCCCTGGATGGTTTAGATTCACAAACCAGCCCGGTAGATGGGGGTTGTAAGGTAGGCCTAAAATTAAAAATAGGGATATTTCGTTTCCTATTGGTTTTTCGGCAAATATGCCCAGGATAAAAGTTTTTTATTTTGTCATATTCACTTTTGTCGTATAAGAAAGTATAAACGAGATATACATTAAAAGATTAATGTGGGAGTCAATAATTTTATTGGACACTAACGATTGAACCGAACTTAACAAAACCCTATATGTAAATTAGAATTAATTATTTTATGATTATAAGCTATATTAATATTTTTAGGTTTGAACGGGAGTGGGGGTTATAAGAACGGCCTGAATAAAAAATTCGCGATATTTCATTTTCTATTGGTTTTTAGGCGAACCTGCACATAACACAAGTTATTTTCTGTGTTATTAAAAGTAGCTTTTGTTTTTAACATAATATTATTACATTTAATATACTAATCGATTGAAATATCATGCAGGACAACGAGTGTCCAGTCCGCTAGTAAATAATATATAATGAAACTCTGTCATTCAGGGGTTGCGTAAATTAAGCAGATTAGCCAAGTACTGGTAAAACACACTGTTGATCTCTTCCAACAAACTATTTTCTATTTATAAGTAAAAATCCAATGAGTAGAAGTGGAGGTTTGCTCTGAAGGCTGAAAATAAGATAGTACGGATAACTCGCTTAATATTTGAGTTATGAATTAATGTATAGAATGACAATTGTAGAGCATCAATAGTCAACATTATCAATATATTGGGTATGGGAATAAGTTTTAATTGTTTTTCCATACACAGTATTGATGGCATCACATACATTTCATCTAACCTTTCGATACATGAATTTAAAAGGTGGTGTGTATGTATGCTGCTAAACACAGTTTCAGACTTTTGTTTGGAGTCAAACAGCAGCTATTCATATCACATCGAAATACAGCGTTCGCGGGAAGTTCTCCTCTACAATCCTTCGAAGAAAAGTGCTGCGGAAATGGGCCATTTGCTTGGCAATGTTTATAGCAACCACGCTTCATCAGAGACAACTTGCAGATAATTTGTTTTTTCTTCGAAGGATTGTAGAGGAGAACTTCCCGCGAACGCTGTATTTCGATGTGATATGAATAGCTGCTGTTTGACTCCAAACAAAAGTCTGAAACTGTGTTTAGCAGCATACATACACACCACCTTTTAAATTCATGTATCGAAAGGTTAGATGAAATGTATGTGATGCCATCAATACTGTGTATGGAAAAACAATTAAAACTAAATTAAATAAATTACTTTTCTTTTTGCAGTTTTACTGTAGCTATTCTTGAGACATTTCATATATATATATATATATTCATATTTTATAATGTCTGAGAACATTTGATTGAATAGTGGCAAAGGAGATCAGCCATCTTAAAGTCTTGAACTCATTGGTTCTTCATTAGTCCGACACGTAATAGGGTGGTTTTAGAGGGGAGGATTTCGAAAATTCAAAATAGCTCCGTTATTATAACTGGGATCGACAAAGTCTGCTTAGTTTACGCAGCCCCTGCGTGACGAAGACTTTTTATTTAAAAAAACCCGTCAAGCGGGGGCTGCGTTATGTAAGCAGATTTCCCACTTCACACATATTGCAATGATACGCTGGTGATGTCTCGAATTAGGTTCTCCACTAATAAGAATTCTCCGAAACCACAATTTCAAAATGAAGTTGGAAATGAAATGATCAGTGAGAAAATTGCTGAAAATTGAGTTTTCCATGAGTAGGAGTGAGAGCTAATCGAATGCTGAAAACCAAAAGTCCGTCACGTAGAGGCGCGTTAACTAAGCATATTTCCCTCGTCTGTTGCCACCTATTTACATTTATCTCAAAACGTAAAAGTACAATGAGAGCAATATTTGGTATTTAGGCTTCAAATAAAGTCCTTCACAATATAATAGCTTTTTGTTAATACGACATGAGTAGGAGTAGGGTTTCCCTAATGGCCGAAAACTAAAAAAAAAATCAAATGTCTCGGTTCATAATCAAGATAGTGAAACAAAGTACATACCAAAATTTACAGAACATTCAATTTTCAATGAGATTAGTTCTATACAATGTTTCGATCCGACGCATAATAAACGGAGATATTAAGAATTTTCATAATTCTCTCCCTTTAAACCCTCCCTCCCACTGGTCGGATTATAGCCGTTAACGAACTTGATCTTCATGTTTACATAAATGTTTAAATATCGAGTTTGGTAACGATCAGATAAAAATTGTGACCGTTAACAGACATATATATATATATATATATATATATATATATATATATATATATATATATATATACTAGTGGACCCGACAGACGTTGTCCTGCATGATATTTCAAACGATTAGGATATTAAATTTAATAATATTATGTTTAAAGTAATAGCTACTTTTAATAACACAAAAATCAACTTTTGTTATGTGCACGTTTGCCTAAAAAACAAATATAAAATGAAATATCGCGATTTTTTTATTCAGGCCTGCCTTATAATCCCCAATCCCTTTCCAACCTAAAAAAATTAATATAGCTTATAATCATGGAAGAATTAATACTAATTTACACATAGAGTTTTGTTAAGTTCGGTTCAATCGTTAGTGCCCAATAAAATTGTTGGCTCCCACTTTAAATGTTTAGCGTATATCTCGTTTATACTTTGTTATATTGACAATAGTGAATATAACAAAAGTTACTGTAAATAACAAAATAAACCACTTTTATCCTGGGCATATTTGCCGAAAAAACAATAGGAAACGGAATATCGCTATTTTTAATTTTAGGCCTCCCTTACAATCCCCACTCCTGCTATATCTGCCGGGCTGATTTGTGAATCTAAATCATCCAGGGCGTCACCCAAACGCATGCAAAAAAAAATCATTCAAATCGGTCTAGCCGTTTAGGAGGAGCTCAGTGACATACACACGTACAGTAGAATTATATATATATATATATATATATATATATATATATATATATATATATATATATATATATATATATATACAGTTGGACCCTGCTAATCCGGACACGCGGTAATCCGGAACCCTCGGTAATCCGGACGCTCCGGGGACTACCCCCTCCTAGGTCTGTTTTCAGTTTAGCCAACTGCTGGGAATCGGTAACGCCACTGTTAATCAACAAATCGTGGAAAAATTTGCTTCCCCAATTTGTTGAAAACCAACCAGAGCAAAATGTGCAGGTGCCACAAGAAATCCAACTTGCCTCATTGATCAACCAGTTAGATGAAGACCATCCAATGACTGATGCTGAAGCCCGCGAGTGGGCCGCGGTAGCCGATGAAAATTTGGCTCATCACGAAATTTTGACAGACGACGATATCATAAACACCGTGACAGCTGAGGAAGAAGATGACGACATGGCCCCTATAAACACTAGCAAAATTTCTCGTTCTGAAGCAGTATTGGCCCTCAATACATCGTTGCAGTGGGCAGAAGAACAAGATTTTGACGCGCATGAAATAATGCTATTGAGGAGAATGAGAGATCGCGCATTCGAAATGAAAGCAGCTACGTGTTCTCAAAAAAAAATAACTGACTTCTTTGCTAAGTGAAATGTATTTTATTTTTCTTTTGTTGTATGTATACACGTAATAATAAATATATTTTATGATTTTTAAAAAGTTCATTTTTCAGTCCCCCCGCTAATTCGGATTTCCCGATAATCCGGACGACCATGTGCACTAATTTGTCCGGATTAGCGGGGTCCTACTGTATATATATCTGCTAAAAGTATAACTCAGACCCATTGTTTCTTTCTAAATCTGTTCTGAACTTCATATGTTCCTATAAAATTAAAAGAATTTACTAATGAGCACTCCGAAAATATTTTTATAAACTGACGAATAGGTGAGTTGTAAAGCATATATGCGTGGGGTATTGGAACGTAGGTCATGATGCCAAATCGGAAGGCGCTAGGGGAGTCTGGGAGGGCTATGGAATTAAGGAGGTCAGCATTCTATTAATAACACTAGGTTGGAGTGGAGAGTAGAGTTCGAATACTGGGCAGAATTGGTTGAATGAATTCTGGGAGTGGTCCATTCTTGAGTAAGTTGTCAATCTTGTTCCAGTGTTGGTTTAGTTAGCTCCCAAAACCGATAATACTTAAGAGAATTATATAAATATTTACGGTAAGCATTAACTTCATTGTTACTCTTTTTTGGCAATACGTAATAAATACAAAATAATAGGAATGAACTGGTTTGATAAAGCATCCCTTACTCTGGAGATACTTAAACGAAGGAGATTTCTCAAGTTCAATTCATTAATAAATTTATTTGAGAAATTTACAAAGGCAAAGTGCAAATCAAAATTCCGTTTCATTTCTATGACACAAAAGCACCATCAGACAGCTATCCGAACTCTTTTAATTTCGTCTTTCTTAGTTTTTAAAGGCTCAAAATGTAAAAGATACATGGTACTTTACCTGGGCACGAGACAGTTAGAAATATATTATCTTAGTGAAAAACAACTCCGTTAATATTTGAGACGCATAAAAAAAAGTCTTAATTCTAATTAAAGTCCGTCACACAGCGGGGCTGCGTAAACTAGACAGATTTCCCACGAGAAGGTTTACAATAGATAAATCAGCATACTGGTAACACTACCGTGAATGTTAAGTGAATAAATACAAATGGTAATGAGAAACCTTTCAGTCAATTTACAATACAAGTTAATAATGTCTATAACGGAAAGCGGCTGAATTGTAAACAGACAGGCCAGACAACCTCGTAGAACTGAATAGATAGATCGACCGGAAAGAAAAACAAATAATGAAATATGTCTGAATATAACATATTAATTTTATTGAAAATTATTTACTAAAGCTAGTGCTCTAATTTGTAATGAATCAGAATCATTTTTATCTCAATCACTCAAATTTTAGTAATCCAAGAACAAGAGATGGGGGGGGGCTTCAAAAGAACGTATTTGTATATATCTCACAAAGTAAATGTTCAATGAAAACCATATTTGGTATTCAACCTTGTAATGAAGTGGTTCATGATATAACAGCTTATTATTAATATGGCACGAATAGGATTGGGCGTTTACTGTAAGCGTAAAACTATAAAATCCAAATATCTCGGTTAATACTCAATATACGGAAAATATGTATAGTACAATATTTATAGAACATTTAATTTGCAATAAGATTGTCTTTGAACAATTTTTCGATCCGACGTATAGTAACAGAGGTATGACGACTTTTCGAAATTCCTCCCTTCTACTACCTTCTCCTCCTGGTCCGATTTTTGCCTTTAACGAACTTGATCTTTCTTTTTCCATAAAATGACTAAATATCGAGTTTGGTAACGATTAAACAATAATTGTGACCGCTAGAACGGTAACAGACAAATATATATATATATATATATATATATATATATATATATATATATATATATACAATTTTGAAAGGAGCTCATTTTCGTCATTTCCTAGGTAGGATCGATGGACATTTGCAGAAAAATTTCGAAAATCGCGTCATGAGTACTACCTCAATAGCTGATTTCCCTTAAGGGAATTCTGTTAAAAATTCAACAACAATTTTAGAAAATTACTATTTCAAAATAAATTTATGAAATGCTCAATTATAAATGACATATTTTCAATTTGCCTTACAAGCAACCTTATTTTCGGGGGTAAGAGTGAGAGCGGGAGAGGGGATTGTTTTCCTCTGTGCCAGCTCTGGAAATGTCGATACCACATTTCATATTTTTACTCCCTTGTGAGAAGTAAAGGAAGTATTCCTATAGCGGAATTTATGGTTTTCAAATTTCAACAGTGAATCAAGTCAGTCAAATCAATTTTCAGTTTTAATCTTCTCTGAAACCAGACTAGTATCGGGCGTCTGTACGTGTCTCGCATAACTTGCTTTAGAATATAGAAATTTCATGCCCCCTCCTTTTTGATCAAAATCAACTAAGGAGGAGGTAGGGCAGAAATAAAGACCTCCGTCAGGCAGGGGCGGCATAAACTAAGCAGATTTCCGACGTGCTGGTATGACAAACTAGTAATCTCATTCCACCATATATTCGGACTGAAAACAAAAAAAGTGCGAAATACTCGCTTAATATTTGAGGTAAGAAAAAATGCATAGATAAAATAATTGTAGAGGTTTAGTATTTTAATAAGATTAGTTCTATAACATTTTTCGATCCTACTCATAATAACGCAGATATTTTAAGGTTCGAATCCCCCCTCTCTAAACCTCCCCTCATTCCTGGTCCAATTTTTGACAATCACAAACATGATCTTTAGTGTTCACTGAAACGTTTATATATCGAGTATGGCATTAAACAAATATACATTTACGAGGTAAGAATCCTCGCTTTTACCTCCCACAGTAAAAGTTGAATGAAAAGTCCGTCACGCAGGGGCTGCGTTAACTAACAAGATTTCCCACGCTCGTTACGTATTTTCATTTATCTCAAAACATAAAAGTCCAATGAGACCAATATTTGGTATTTAGACTTAAAATAAAGTGGTCCATAACATAATAGCATATTGTGTAATATGAGATGAGTAGGACTGGGTTTTACTAAAGACCAAAAACTAAAAAATTCAAATATCTCGGTTAATAATCAAGATAGTGAAAAAATGTGCATAATAATATTTATAGAACATTACATTTGCAATAAGATTGGTTAAATACAATTTTCGATCCAACGCATAATAACGGAGATATTAAGAATTTCCGAAATTCTCCCTCTCTAACCCCCTCCCCCCCGTCTGATTTCTGCTGTTAACGAACTCAATCTTTACACACAATTTTGAACGGACCTCATTTTCGTTATCTACTATGTAGGGTCGATAGTCATTGGAAGAAAAACTTCGAAAATCGTGTCATGAGTACGACTTCAATAGCTGATTTCTCGGAAATCTGCTAAAAGAATATTTAGTCCTAGAATGAAGTGGATCATGACATAACAGCTTATTGTAAATATGGCATGAACATGAGAAAATCCAAATAACTCGGTTAATATTCAAGATAGAGAAAATACGTATATTACAACCATTATAGACAATTAGAGTTAAAATAAGAACATATTCGTTTACAATATTTGCTTCAATATCTCATAATAAAGCTTATTCTTAAAGTAACACAAAAATCGTTAAGGTGGGTTTAATGTACGAGTACAATTCAATAGTGTTAGTATTTAGAATGATCATGTTTTTGACTTAACGGAATGTTATCCTTTATTTCAAGGTGATAATTCATTAAATAATGGCTGCATTTAGCGTGACCTATATTATTGAAATAGAAAAGTATAAAATGTTCCTATATTGCTACTACTGTGTAAATCGATGCGAAATCAGCTATTGAGGTAGTACTCCACACGTGAATTTCAAATGTTTTCTTCAAATGTCCATCCAGCCTACCCAGGAGATCCGAGGAGAAATGAGGTCCGTTTTAAACTATATATATATGCCTGTTAAGGCTCTAGCGATCGCAATTTTTGGTTGATCGTTACCAAACTCAATATTTGGACGTTTTTTTGTAAAAAAAGAAAAAAAAGAACATGTTCGTTAATGGCTGAAATCGGATCAGTGGGAAGGGGAGTTTAGAGGGTGGATTTTTGAAAATTCAAAATATCTTCTGGGTCTTTTTTACTTTAGGCCGCAAATAAAATTTGAATAGAAACACATGATTCTGTTGATATCACGTGTTACTATTACAGTAACCGTTCTAAATTCAGTTATACACGGTTCAGGTTATAGATTCGTCGTTTAATTTCTTTCTGGAATAAAAATGAATTTGATCAAACTAGCATACGTATTTCATGATGAAAATCCAGTGATACGTGTTTATCAGCGATTTGGAATCCTACACAAGGAAAGGAAATGCTCACAAGGACATGAAATGAAATTATATGAACGAAAAGGAAATTGTCCTCGTTGGAGATGCCATCGATCTCAATGCCGCAATAATGTAAGTGTTTTTAGTGGAACATGGTTTGAAAAAACACATTTAACATTAACAAAAAGTTTATTATTCATTTATGCTTGGGCTAATGAATATGCAACTGTAAAATTTTGTCGTGGTGTTCATACCCAAAGAGTGGAATCTCTGTGGTCAAGTTTAAAACGTAGAAATAAACGTGAAAGTGGCACCCACAGAAGTATGATTGATTCTTATTTGTGTGAATTTATTTGGCGTAGAAGATATGAGAATGAAGATTATTTTGAATCAATAATGAACCATATTAGAGAGTACTGGTCTCCAGAAATCTGAAAATAAAATAAAAAAAGTGCCTGTGTTACATATTTGTTATTTTTTAATAAACATATTGAATTAATAATCTATTTTGGTTTGTTTTGATTAGAATGTAGAGGTTATAAGACCTTTTTTTGGGTTTGGGAAATAAATCACGTTAGTAACAGGTAATGATTTCAGTATGAAAAGAATCATGTGTTCATATGAAAATAGATTTGCGGCCGTAAAGTAAAAAAGACCCGATCTTCTTTACTATACGTCGGATCGAAAAATTTATAGAACCAATTTTATTGCAAATTACATATACTATTTATATTGTTATATACATTTATTCTCTATCTTGAATGTTAACCGATATATTTGCATTTATATTGTGTGTGGGCTCTAACGGACGAGATGAGATCGGCTAACTTCGGTCTTAGTCGTGGGTTTCCGGGAAAAGCTAATTCGGCCGTTTGCTTAACTGTTTGGCTCTCGTGAAATTTCTATATATTGTAAAACTTCACGTGGGAAATCTGCTTTGTTTACGCAGCCCCTGCGTGACGGACTTTTTTTGTTCCTTTTCATGCTCAATATTAACATGGCGGCTCTCTGAGTGGAAGGTAGTGTTAGTAATGTCTCGTGAAGAGGCTTCATCAAACATGTAGTAATTAATAAACGCGATGAAGAAGAGAAGTGATTGTTCGTCTGCCAAACGACCTTCTGCAGAGCTATCTATATTTATAAACTATTAGTATTACAGTAATTACAAATCATTTATAAATTACACTTTAATTACAAAATCCATGGCTGGTACCAAACCAGGCTTAGTTTAGATCTGAGTTTGAAAATATTTCTATTATTCACTTTTTCCCCTCTCATAGTAACCCTATGAGGAGTTTTTTATTTGAATACATGTTGCATTGCCACATGGCAGATTACATGTATGATTATGTTTAAATACATCTCTATTTTACAATATATACACGTTAATCAACAATCTACTCAAATATAATATAAAAAAATAACAATAATAAAATAAAATATTAAAATAATTAAGATGATTACAAAAAAAATTAATAAATGAAATGAAAAAATAATTAAATAAAATAAGAACAAAAAAAACAAATCAATTAAAGTTAAACTCAACCGATGTTTAATTTGCGAGTCTATGTAAGGTAAATATATTGAATTATAATTCCCATTCCTAGCAAACAACTTTACATTCTAATGTATTTTTGCTACATCCATATCTATACTTTTGATACATTTTATAAGTTCTTTATTATATTTGTTAAATATAATATGAAGTGGTTCTGACCAATTATCTCCTTTTAGAATTATGTTCATTATTAAATTTGATCTATTTTGATTAAATGTTGAACAGTAATAAAGTATATGTAAAAACTTTTGTGTTGTCTGTGAGTCGCAAGTACATTAGTCATTGTCTTGAATTTTAAATCTTATTAAATAATGCCCTGTCTGTCCATGATCCGTGAGAAATTGTGTGCATTTGTGATGGTGACTCTTAATTGTGTTGTTGTTGTGAGTTATATTTGGTTTGTATTGATGTAAGCTGTATGATTTGTAACATGTCGTCCATTCTCCGTTCCACTTATGTATTGTGTCGGTACGTAAGTCTTTTTCAATGTATGAGAGTGGTACGAGAGAGAATTCTGGAATTATTTTTGTATCTTGAGCTGCTTCTCTTTTTTTTTAACGTGTCAGCTTGTTCGTTTCCAATATTTCCTGAATGGGCTATTATTCGCTTAATGTTCTTAATTAATCTTGGAATAATGGGTTGATGAAGAATTTATGTTTGGACTTCAAAGTAATCCTTTATTCTCATTAATGCCATGGGTTGACTAGAAGTAGTGAATTTCATTCAAAATCTTTTAGTTCTTGAGAATATTCCTTTATTTGTATACGGAAGTATAAACATTAATTATATATTGTCATTCTCAAATGGTTATTAAACCATTTTTATTTCTCTACTATTTTGGCGTTCATTTGACTCCTTATCAGAAGAATGTATAGCACAAAAAGGTAACTAAACTTAACGGTTGCATCGTTACATATGCCTTCCACTAGCCATACCAGTCAGAGAACGACTAACAAAGTATGGCAACAAGAGAAAAAGTTATGATGATAGTTTTAATTAATGATGACGTTAAACGTCCAAAAATAAAAGAAATTCTACGATAAAAGAACATAATTTTAAAAATAGGAAACGAAGTGAAGACGATACTGATCGAGACATTATTGCCAACCTCAAGAAAATAAAATTAGTACTAATAATAAAAGTCCGTCACTCCGAAGTCCGTAATTTGTTTTTTCTTCGAAGGATTGTAGAGGATAACTTCCCGCGAACGCTGTATTTCGATGTGATATGAATAGCTGCTGTTTGACTCCAAACAAAAGTCTGAAACTGTGTTTAGCAGCATACATACACACCACCTTTTAAATTCATGTATCGAAAGGTTAGATGAAATGTATGTGATGCCATCAATACTGTGTATGGAAAAACAATTAAAACTTATTCCCATACCCAATATATATATATATATATATATATATATATATATATATATATATAATTTTGAACGGACCTCATTTTCGTCATATCCTGGGTAGGTTCAATGAACATTTGAAGAAATATTTCGAAAATCGCGTCATGAGTAAGACCTCAAAGCTGATTTCCCCTAAGGGAAATCTGCTAAAAATTAATTATTTCTTTTGAAATAAAATTAACTATACAATAGCGGCCAAGGAAAATATATATAAAAACGAAATTAATAATGCAAATAAGAAATATATAGAAACAGAAATGTACTGTACATCCTACAGCAGCCAAAAATATCACATCGATATGAAACATTTTGAACAAATAACAAGGAAATATCCAAACCAGGATAAATAGCTTTAGCCATATAAAGAGTAAATTGAAATCATCAGATACCAAGTATAATTTATACAAAAATAAACTGAATGGATTGCAATAAAAGTTATATAGGAGAATTGTTACAATTACTCAAAAGAAGTATCAGACAACGCGTGATAAATGTTGATAAAAAAGAGAATAAAACGTTCCTAGCTGACCACCCGATTAAATACACCCATAACTTTGATTTTGAAAACGTAAGTATAAGGGAACACAAATGAAATATAAGCAAGGGGAAAAGAAAAGAAAAGTCCGTTACTCAGGGGCTGCGTAAACTAAGCAGATTTCTCAAGTGAAGTTTTAGAATAGAGAAATTTCACGAGAGCCGAACAGTTACTGAAACGCCTGAACTAGCTAGCCGAAGACTACAATCAAAGTTAGCCGATCTCATCATGTCCGTTACTCTCAATAAAATGCAAATATATCGGTTAATATTCAAGATAGAGAATAAATGTATATAACAATATTTATAGTAAATTTGATTTTAAATAAGACTGGTTCTATACAATTTTTAGATTCGACCTATAGTAACGGAGGTATTTCGAAATTTTGAAAATCCTCCCCTTTAAACCCCCCTCCCATTGGTCCGATTTCAGCCATTAACGAATTTGTCCTTTATTTTTACATAATACGTTTAAATATCGAGTTAAGTAACGATATATATATATATATATATATATATATATATATATATATATATATATATAATATAATTTTGAACGGACCTCTTTTTCGTCATCTCCTCGGTAGGATCGATGGACATTTGAAGAAAATGTTTGTAAATCGCGTCATGAGTACGACTTCAATAGCTGATTTCCCTTGAGGGAAATTTGCTAAAATATGCATATTATAAAAAATTGAAAAAAAGGTTATGAATAAGAAAACAGAGATTAAACATGTGAATTATATATATTTTATATATCAGAAACTTTAAAGTGATGGTTATTTAATTATACATTTCTACTTTACTAGCCTGCACTTCAATAGGGATAATCGATATTTTTATTTCGTGACGTATCGGTATAAATCATCTAGCTTGTAAGCCATTCTCTGACTAGTCCGGCTAATGGAAGGTCCAATATTACGATGTAGCCGTTAGTTTAGTTACCTCTTTGTATAATATTTACTCCCGATTAGGCGTCATGTTGACGCGAAAATAATCGAGAAATAAAAACGGGTTTGTGATCATTGGAGGTTATTCATTTTTGTTGACCTTCCGCCATTGATTTTTTAATTTATTTATATAGTTAAACGTAACTTCATCTGTGTGTTATTTCAAAAGAGGGATACCTACTTAGTTAGTGCACTGAATGTTTAATAACATTTTTATATTCTTATGAATTCGTCTTATTCTGGCCTCTGAAGAGGTGGTTGTTAAGCTTCGAAGCATGTAGGGTGATGTGAAAGTTTCCGGGTAAAGAAAGGTGGTTTTATTGTTGACCCTTGCTATTAAACTATGAAATAAAATCTTGTAAATGTATCTACGATGAAAGTGAACAACAGTAATAGAAAGTGTGCAGATAGACGGCCTGGTATATTACATAAGAGTACTATTGAATTTTACAATTTAGACAAACGTTGAAACGTTTCTGGAATAGGCCCAAATTGTCGGTGCGTTCTGGGCTAATGGCTATTTCTTGTTCTCAACATGATGAGCATTAATAACTATCTCTTTAGTTTAGTCAAGATTTATATGTCTATATTCAGAAGCAAGGGATTCTGAATGCGTCCAGTAAGTTTTGTTTCAATTTCATTTTCTTTTTTATGCGTTCAGCATCTACGGGTTCATTGCACCTGAAAGACAAATAAGACATCGGCTACTGATTATATTTCATTGTTGTTGGCACCGTCTCATTTCTCACGTTTCAACTAGACACATTGGGGCATGTTTTCATTCACGTCAGTTGTTCGTTTAGTAGAAAAAAAAAAAACATATTTGAGTTCAGTGCTGAAAACTACACATCATTAATCAGAAACAGATGCCATTAAAACTCTTCGTATCAATGCTAAATTGTATCTAGCTATAAATACAAAAGAAACACTGTAAATAGTCTGTTTTAATATTTTATGGGGTGCCCCATGGTATGATTGCAAAAAAGTAGATAAGGAATTCTTTTTTATATGGAAATTCTCAAGAAGCACAATCCAGAGAATGAAATGTTAATTTGTGAAGGGTGGCAAGGTGACTTAATTACAAGTGAATTTTATTTATTAATTTTTTATTTAACTAAACATTGATGATGAAATATAGCCATACATGACGCATTGCTATCATTTATAAGCTGTTGAACAATTGCGAGGAAAATAAATTATTATGTGCCACAGATAATCTATCTAGCTCAGGTTAGCCATGTGAGTTAAGGCGTAGGTCTTAATCTGATCCTGTAAACTTAAAGTGGCGAGTTCGATTCCCGCCAGGCAATAGGAATTTCTTTAGTGACGGACTCATTAAATAAAATGCTTAGTCCCACCCTGGCTAGAAAATGGTGGTAATCTGTAAATAACCCGTCCCAATTAGCCATAGTAGCATAAAGTGGACGTAAATAAATTAATAAAAAAAAATAAAATAAGGGTCACTTCATTTCATAGAATTGTGGGTTTTATTAGTGTAATATCAAATCTAAATTTATTTTAATTATGTATAGTCTATAAATATGACATTTAGTTGAATGGGAAATAGGAATAATATTTTGCTGAAATAGAATGTCAGTTTGACGCATTCAATCCCAACTGAAATTCCATTTGGAACTATAACTGCTGACGTAACAGAAGTTTCAATACTGGAATGTCATCGATGCATTGACAATGATTATGATTATTTCAAGGATATAGGAAAACAGCTCTTACTGCTCAATCAAGCAGCGTCAGTGGGTATTAAAAATAGCTAACTCATGATTACACTAACAAAGAGTTTTAAATTACAACACAATGGAAATATTAATGTCGCTTATTGCGTATAATTATTGTAATACATATTTTCATGGCCATGGAAAATGGGAACACTTACTTTTCGTTTCGCCTTTACTTTAATTAACCACTAGCAAAACTATGGCAAAAACGCATGATTCACATGATTCTTGACCATCGCGTTAAATGGGGCATTTGTAAACAAATATTCAAGGGTCTAGAGGCTTTCTTTCTAAAGGCAATATCAAATCCTCAGCCAAACATATTGGTTTGCCACAACTGACAACAAACATCGAGAACTGAAACATATAATTGGTGAATGGCCTTCCTCAAAAAGGATTATTAGAAGAGAAAAAGTAGTTTTAACGAGGTTAAGAATTGGCCATTCACGACTGACTCACACTTACTTACTGGAGAAGAGGAACCCTACTGCCAACACTGTAACTGTAGACTTACTACAAAACATATACTAACTGACTGCTATCTAAGGACTCACATAGACCTACCATACACTTTGACTGAATTACTACATGACCGTAGCCAGTATATAGACCGCGTATTACACTACTTGAAACATAACAACATTTTCAAAAAATCATACTGTAGGACAGTACTGAAAATATTTACCGAAATGAGAATACTTAAGTAAATATAATAAAGTGATTAAAGGAATTTAAATGATTCACCTCTAAATCGCCCCAGTCACGAAATGCGATTGTTGTAAGAAGAAAAGAAAAAAAAATCCTCACTAGTACGAAAATAGATCTATTTGAATTTGATATATATATATAACCGCACATAAGCAGCCTTATCCACCTTTGCCTATGGTGTCCGATGGCTTTCCCAGAGTCACTACCTGGAAATTCTTAGTATTCTACTATACTGAGTCAACCCCTCATATAGTCTCACTCCTGTCGCGGTCGGCAGCTGCCCCATTCATTCGTTGTAAAGGAAGCCCGTTCAGTTACTTTTCGCTACATGACCCACTTCTTTGCTTTCATATCTACCGTAATTTTAGTTCACCAGTTCGCTGCCAGGGCCGCACAGCGAGTGCAGTTGTGGAAGGATAGAAAAAGAGTAGGCCAAGTGCCGTCGGAATGACCTTGACCTCGTGGTGTGCTACTGAGATACTAGGGTTCGGGCCTTGTTTGTAGCATAAATATTCTGTGACATAAATGGCAGGTAGTAGTAGGTGACCACGCTGAGTTTGGTAGAGAGCTAGAGCTCCAGTAAACATTAGGAATAACATGCCTTCACACCACAAGTAGCAATAATGAATTTAGGTGAATAACTTTCTCAGTTTGTCTGGTGATTGTAATCACTCATAGATTAGAATTATGTTCAACTAACGAACGAAAAGGATTCACAAGACTGAGAGTACAAGTATAAGGAAATAGGGTATGAAATCCAAAGGGTAAAAGGACGTGAAACTCAATCACTGCATAATACAGAACAGAGCAACAGATTGAAGTTTCCTACTGCAGATAGTTCTGCTATCTGACGAGCAGTAACATATATATATATATATATATATATATATATATATATATATATATATATATATATATATTACTGCTCATCAGATAGCCGGCTTTGCACGGGAATTGATTTGAGGCTGAATGGTGATGGTACTTTTTTTGGCAAGGCATTACTTTGCACAATATTTTGTTTACCCGTCCCAGTGTTAAGGGTTAATATCTGTTGTTGGCATTTGTTAATAATAAAATTAATTTTTTATGTAAGTCTTCACTGTCCTCCAAATTGTCATATTTCCCGTCTCCTGTGCATTATGCATAGATTTCAGTTATTAAGGACCAAATATTAACATAGATTTGAATTAATTTTTCCAGTTGAGGTACCTCATAGTTCAAACTGGAATGAATTCTTGAGCATATCAATATTTCTACGCACATTACTTGCTCCACACATTGTTCCTGGAGAAATGTATAATACAAAAGTTAATCTAAATAACAAAGTAATTAACTTTTGTTATGTTCATATTTGCCGAAAAACGAATAGAAAACGAAATACCGCTATTTTTAAATTCAGGCCTCCCTTACAACCTCCACTCCTGCCCGTGTCTAGAAATGTTAGTATGGCTTGTTATAATGAAAGCGTTAGTGCTAATACACATACCGATTTTTATTTATTTCGGTTGGGTCTTTTGTCCCTAATAAAATTGTTCATTTCCGCTATAGGTTTTAGCGTATATCTCGTTTATAATTCGGTATTGGTTTTTCGGCAAATATGCACATAACAAAAGTTGTTTATTTTGTTATTTATAGTAACATTTGTTATATGCACTTTTTTCGTATACCGAATTATAAACGAGATATACGCTATAACCTATAGCTGAAGTGAACAATTTTATTTGGGACAAAAGACCCAACCGAAATAAATAAAACTCGGTATGTGTATTAGCACTAACGCTTTCATTATAATCAGCCATATTAACGTTTCTAGGGACGGGCAGGAGTGGGGGTTATAAGGGAAGCCTGAAATTAAACAAAGCGATATTTCGTTTCCTATTGCTTTTTCAGAAAATATGAACATGACAAAAGTTGTTTATTTTGTAATTTAGAGTAACTTTTGTTATATGCACTTTTGCCGTATACTGAAGTATAAATGAGTTATACGCTAAAAACTATAGCGGGAGTCCACAATTTTATTTGGCACAAAAGACTCAACCGAACTAAACCAAACTCGCTATGTGAATTAATACTAACGATTTCCTTATAATAAGCCATACTAACATTTCTAGGGTCGGGCAGGAGTGGGGGTTATAAGGGAGGCCTGAAATTGAAAATAGCGATATTTCGTTTCCTATTGCTTTTTCAGCAAATATGCACATAGCAAAAGTTGTTTATTTTGTTATGTAGAGTAATTTTTGTCATATGCTCTTTTGCCGTATACGGAAGCATAAATGAGTTATACGCTATAAACTATAGGGGGAGTCCACAATTTTATTTGGCACTAAAGACTCAACCGAATTAAACCAAACTCAGTATGTGAATTAGTACTAATGCCTTCATTATAATAAGCTATACTAGTATTTCTAGGGACGGGCAGGAGTGGGGGTTATAAGGGAGGCCTGAAATTAATAATAATGATTTCCTATTGGGGTTTCGGCAAATATGCACATAACAAAAGTTGTTTATTTTGTTATTTAGAGAAATTTGCTCAACACTTCTTTTCAATATGAACTACCAGGTACCTCACCTGAAAAAATTAATTCAAATGTATGTCAATATTTTCTCCTTAATAATTCAAATCTATGCATAATGCACAGGAGACGGGAAATATGACAATATGGAGGACAGTGAAGTCTTACATGAAATATTAATTTTATTATTAACAAATCCATAGCAACGGTCAGGTATAATAAACTCTAAACACTGGGACGGGGAAATGTCAAAATTACTTTGCACAATAGTAATGCCTTGCCAAAAAAAAAAATACCATCATCATTCAGCCTCAAATGAATTCCCGGGCGAAGCCGGGTATCTGAGCTAGTTTTATATATATGTAGAAGATAATTTTGAAGGGACCTCATTTTCGTCATCTCCTGAGTAGGATCTATGGACATTTGAAGAAATTTTTCGAAAATCGCGTCATGTGTACAACCTCAATAGCTGATTTCTGCTAAAAATGTCAGACTTTAAATAAAACGTTCTCTTTAAAAAGGAGGGGTGTTTTAAGTTTGGCCTATATGTTATACTTTGTACAGGTTTCTCCGCTATCATCTACCTACGTAAGTTGTAGCACAACAGTTGAGCGATTTTTTGCTAGTCGGTGTTCTCTTTTCTTTTACTTTTATTTTTTTAAATTTTAATAAGACTTTATTTAACTATTAATTGCCTCTTCTGGCCTTTCATGGGCTCTTCGGCCATAGATTATTATTATTATCATTATAAATTATTGCTTTGTTTTTATTGTGCTTAATACTTAATACGTAAACACTATTGCTTACTTTATTTATTTCAGTGTATGTATTTGGTAATTGTATTTATTCCCTTAATTGAATCTATAATAAATTATTATTTGAAATCACATTCTTTGACTGGTAATGAATTTTGTTTTTAGCCCGAATGACGGCGATCTCTAGTTTTTGGAAGCGCTTAGCGTTATATAGATGTTTTTATTGACTGGTCATACTAATAATATCCCAGTTTTGCCTCACTCTCATCGAACTCAACAATGTTTATGGTCATTCAATAAAAAAAAAATCTTATTTTAAATCTGTATTTATAACATCGGTTTAAATGTTTTGGTTTGATTGTGCCAGCTTTTCAAGAACCTGAAAATGTAGTAAAAATCGTCAACATTCTATGACATCTCTAAATAAAAGTTTTAAGAACTTAGAAGTTTCGAAGTCAATTAATATCAATTCCACTTAAACTCAATTGACGAAGCCTTGAAAAACGCTTAAAAAAATTGAATTATAAAATGATTGCCGGTAATAAATTTAATGGAAAGATCTTACCACCCTTTTGTTCTGGTGTCTATTAAGAGCAGGATGCAAATGCTTATTTGAACCAATTATTTTCCAATTTGTCTTTAAATTTATTACTGCATTGGGAGATAAAATACTGTTAACGATATTGTAGGTATGTTTTATTTCTGTTTTAACTATTTATAGAATTTCTATTTATGTTGTTTCGATGTTTTCTTTTATTTATGTTTCGTTTCACACTATTTCATTTTTATAGGAAGTTCCTACATTTTCAGAGCTGAGTTTTCATGTTATTGGATGTTCGCTTAGAGCTGTTTGGTTTTTAACACGAGGGGTGATGTTTTAAATACTAAATTTCCATAATTTATGATTTTTATTTATTGAGAACGACAACGATATTTGATTTTTAGTTTATAAGTATATTATATGCAATGTTCAAAATTTGATTAAGTAATTTTGTATATATCAATCAATGTGAGAAATTGGTATATAGAGAGCGTCAAGACCGGATTATATCATGATGTTAGAATAATACCTGTAATGAATTAAAGATGGAATTTGATGAAAAACTGTTTCAGATCACCCCTAAATTTCAAAAGTTGAGGTGCGATTGTAATGATTCAGTTCTAGGAAAGAAACCATGTTTTAAGTAGAATGGATGGGACATCTAGGGTCAAGATATCAACCGATAACGATTGTTCTTCTTTTAGGTATATAATCGCAAATATGAAATTCTGAAATTTGTTTTTATTAAAATCCTAAGCAAATTCAGATACTCCGTTTGCCCAAGGGAGAAGAAAAAGTACTATGGAATCTAGTCAATATGAAAATATTCTAATTATTTTCTTAATCTTCTTGGTAGAGAGACAGAGACTGATTATTTTTTTTCAACGTCCACTTTATGCTACTTTGGCTAATCGGGACGGGTTATCTACAGGTAACCTCTCTTTTCTTGTCAAGGTGGGACTAAGGAATTTATTTAAAGAGTCCGTCACTAATTAAATTTCTACTGCCCAAGACGGGAATCGAACCCGCCACTATATTTGTTGATCGGACTTTTTTTAAGGTATATATTTGGAAATTTCGATCCCCCCTCTGTCCCTTGTTCGAATTCAACCACTAACGTATGTGATATTTATTTTTACACGAAACTCTTAAATATTGAGTATGGTATTAATAAAATTAAAGTTCTGGAGTGCAGAACGTAAAACGAAAATTGATGGAGTCACATCCAACATATTTGAAAGTATCTCACAAAGTAAAATTCCAATGATACAATTTTAACAAGTTTAGAATACGACTTTTTATGATATTTTCGCTAATAGATAAAGTGCAATGATTAAAGCGGGTGAGAATTCTGAAAACGAAAGAATGTAAATCGGTAGCTTAACATTGGAGATAAGGAAAATGTATAGAACAACTGTTGTAGAAAATTAAATTGTTAATATCAACTTTTTCGATCGAAGACGCAATAACGGAGATATATTGAATTTTTATTTTACAATCTTCTAATCCCTCCGCTCTCCTAGTTCCATTTTAGCCATTATCGAAATAAATCATTAGTTTTATTTGAAATGCTTAAATAACGAGCTGGTAGCGAGCGATGAGTGAAAAATTGTGATCACTAGAGCATTAACAGAAAAACATATATGTACATTTAATTTTAAGGGTGATGTGTTATGATGGCTCATTTATGTAGGTGGGATCGTCGAATTTTTAGAAAATCATGATAGAAGTATGTTTTCAACTAATGATTTTGCACAGGAAATATCTGTTAAAATGAGTAGTAGTATTATTAATGTGTTATTCGGAGCCAGAATCGTGCTCCGTTTTGGATACGGTAAAAAATATTTGTGGAGGCTGCAGTGCCCTATGTACCAGCATTGAATTTACTGGGTAAACAGTATATATTAAAAAAACATCGGTTACGTAAATGCTGCGAAAACTAAACAGATTTTTCCTAAACCAAAAAGTGGAAACTTAAATTTTGAATGTAAGCTCATACTGTATATGACTTAGAATAATAAATAAAATCTACCATCGTTGCATAGAATTGTTCATTTACCAGATCATGATTGTGTGTCTGGAAACTATGCTCCCAGTTTGCTACAATAAGCCAGGTAAATCCTACAGTAAATGTCAATCACTCTAGGCAATTAACTGAGCCATTGGGCTTAATCAAAACAAGCTTACATCTATTAAAGGATGAAACGAATCATTAGTGGTATTTACCGTGCGAAATAGTCCTTAACTCAAGCTATTTGTAGACAAATGTGCTGTTTTATGAAGTTGGCTAAATGTTAAAAAAAAGAATTTACCGAAATTTCATACTTAAACTCTGTCTCCTCTCTCTCTCTCTCTCTCTCTCTCTCTCTCTCTCTCTCTCTCTCTCTCTCTCTCTCTCACACACACACACACACACACACACACACACACACACACACGCACACTCGCGCACACGCCACACACACACACACACACACACACACACACACACACGCACACACGCCACACACACACACAAATACATGTGCAGTTTATTTGTCAGATAATTTCATGTTTTTTCCCCGTTTGATTGAATAATAAATCATACGTTATCTGCAATGGTTGCATGTCACGAAAGCTATTTATGTGTGTGTGTGTGTGTGTGTGTTTGTATATTAATTAAGCTTATCTTAATAGTTAATGATTTTAATAATACTTTCGTTTAATTTAAGATTTCTTAAATTAAGTGTAATGCATTTAGGAAATTATTTGTTTTTTGTGAGGATAACGAGAATCTAAGTCACAGATATTGTCACTGTCAAATATAATCCATAAAAAAAAAACAACGTTTCTTGTTTATTTTAATATGGTTGGATTATCATTGTTTGCTTGGCGGATTCCTTAGAAATTCATAACCTTGAAGGGACATGAAATCTTTGCTTCGCCTTTAAATGCTCAATATTTACTTAAGAAAAAAAAATTCCTTGACTTTAAAATTGTTGAAGACACTGGCTAAAAACTGAAAAAGAAACTTTAGATAAAAATCGTTCCTATGCTTCGTCGGAAGGTGCAGGATATAGCTAATTATTCACAAAACCTAAAACTCACTTTCGTTATTTTGTGGATTTTGCCACAGAATATCTAGATCCAATCTCAAAGACATCTTTCCCATGAATTTAAGTCAAAAACTGTCCCATTCCGCTCCTGCACATGTTTAACAAACAGGACTTCAATCACTTCATTTCATAGACATATGCACGCATTTTACTATGCTTGCCAAATTTATTCTTTATCGTTAGAAAGGAAGTTTTATTATTTATTTAAGGTCTACTTGAACCTATTTTACTTTTAATGTTCTAAGTGTTTCGTTTTATATAGTTTTTATTTTATTTGGCCGTAAACATTTTTATGATAGGCAGGCACCATACAGAACGGTGTCACACTCACATTGAACGGTGTTTTGGAGATAAAAGATTTACAAACAAATTTGTTTGGAATTAGATTTGTATCTGTAATCAACTGTTTAAACCAATTAATAACTACTTTTGTCAAGGTAATTATCCATGTTAAAAATTTGAGTGTATTATTATTTAATGTACCCATGCATTCAATGCAGATTTGATTTCTAACATTTTGAACTGGAGACAACATTTTTAATTTATTTATTCAGGACGACGAACAGATTACCGTCTTTTAGCAAATTTCCCTGAAGGGAAATCAGCTATTGAGGTCGTACTCATGACGCGATTTTCGACAAATGTCTTCAAATGTCCATCGATCCTACCCTGGAGATGACGAAAATGAGGTCCGTTCAAAATTATATATATATATATATATATATATATATATATATATATATATATATATATTTGTCTGTTAACGCTCTAGCGGTCGCAATTTTTGGTTGATCGTTAACAAACTCGATATTTAAACGTTTTATGCAAAAAGACAGATCAAGTTCGTTAATGGCTGAAATCGGACCAGTGGGAGTTGGGGGGTTTAGAGGGGGGATTTCCGAAAATTCGAAATATCTCCGTTACCGTACGTCGGATCAAAAAAATTGTATAGAACCAATCTTATTGAAAATTAACTTTACTACAAATATTGTTCTATACATTTATTCTCTATCTTGAATATTAACC
This sequence comes from Riptortus pedestris, assembly GCA_019009955.1. NCBI lineage: Eukaryota > Metazoa > Arthropoda > Insecta > Hemiptera > Alydidae > Riptortus > Riptortus pedestris. The sequence continues at coordinate 36,292,910 of CM032233.1, forward strand.
GAGATATTTGCATATTTATTAAATGTAGGCGAATAACGGCCGAGTGAGTTTCCCGCCAAAACCTAGTTTGGCCGTTTCCGTAACTGTTCGGCTCTCGTATGGAGATTTCTCTATTGTATAACTTCACGTGGGAAATCTGCTTAGTTTACGCAGCCCCTGCGTGCTAGGCGTGGTGGATCTTTTTCTAGCAAGGGATTTATGTAATGAGCCAAAACGAACTCCTATTTAAGATATCAAGAGTATTAAAATCAACGCCTTAACACAGATAGGCTATTATGTATCAAAAAAGCATCATTACTTTTTTTAGAGAATCGTATAAATTACATCTTCTTGACCCTTTGCCTATCTCTGAGAAATTTTGTATAATCCGTTATTTTAAATGGAGATAAAAACACAAATATAGTCATTACACTCAAGTATATATTGCCTGTGAAAATATATAGAGTTAAATGAAGATTATTAAGTAGTTTAATGCCTGTTAAGGACTTAAGTCACTAAGCCTCTATATACAGAGTATAATGAGCAGGCTTGATGGTGGAGAGTCTACTAAGGTCCGGGGAATAAACTTCCTTCTCTCTTTTCTTTTCATTTTATCTTATTACTCTAGCTTTTCTTATCTTAGCAGATTCTTAATTTACTGAAGCTTACTTCTGCCCCAGTCATCTCCAAAGCCCGTTCAACAACAACCCTAGGTGTAATACGCTTCCTTTGATGTTAGACGGATAAAAACTTAAGTCTCTACCACAATTACTTTGTTTTGGGATTGATCTTGGGTTTCATCAGAGGGAGCCTTCACCTTCTACCCAGTTCAAAGGAAATAGACTTTTCCCCAAGGCTTGTATTTCTAAAATTCGCCAGTATTTTTTATATAGAGCTGTTAAAAAATCCAAGAGTTGTAAAATACATATATTGGCATGCAACTAAATAATAGTAAAGGGTATTTTAAATAAGCAAAAAAAAATTCAATGTGATTGTGCTCAATTATCGACTTGATAGTTATCGTTCGATGATAAAGAAGTGATTTTTCTTTTGAGGGAATTGGAAGGATACCCCATTTCCTGAATTCCAGTTTCTATCGAACTCTCTCTGAAGACATCTTACTTTTTCAATATCGGCCTACATCGGTGCTAAACGTTAGTAAAATGTTTTTTCTTCATGAAGGTCCGTTCGTGACCCTCTCTTCATCTGTGTCTGCGATTTGAAGTTGAACTGGGAACTCCATAGATTCAGGAATACGTGCTAGGGCAAAAGATCCAAAGAACACTCATTTCCCTTCTCTTGAGTAACTAATAACAAAGGCATAAAGAAGAAATACATGGCATAAAACGAGTTTCCCACCAAACCGTTTGTGAATTATCACTTCAGGATAACTCATATAAAGACTAAACGTATTTAGAGAATATCAAAATCAAAATTAATTGCTCGAATTACAATATATTTTAAGTATCGTTATTTCATACAAATATATTATAGGCGATACAAAACTTTATAGGGGTAAGGAGAGGTTTATCATTACTCAGAGTATCGTTGAGTTGTGACCTCAGAACAATCTTCGTTGAAGGTGAAATGGCTGAAGGCCAACAGATGAAAAACACGTGAAATATCTTCGTCTGATTTATTTTTCCTCTATATGTTTCGCGTCCTCTATGACGCCTCTTCAGGAGTAGTACACTTATTATTAAAAGATTCAACCTTACATCAGTTTTGCCTTGACCATCTCGGAAGTAAGGTCGAATATTTTAGCAGATTTCTTTTAAGGGAGATCAGCTATTGAGATCGTACTCATGACTTGATTTTTAAAAAGGTTCCTAAAATGTCCATGGATCCTATCTAGGAGATGACGAAAATGAGTTGTTCCGTTCAATATATATATATATATATATATATATATATATATATATATATATATATATATATATTTGTCTGTTAACACTCTAGCGGTCGCAATTTGGGTTTGATCGTTACCAAACTCGATATTTAATCATTTTATGGAAAAACAAAGATCAAGTTCGTTAATGGCTAAAATTGTATATAAACAATCTTATTGCAAATTAAATGTACTATAAATATTGTTTTATACATATTTTCCGTATAATGAGTATTAACCGAGATATTTGGATTTTATAGTTTTCGGCTTTCAGTAAACCCCCCCGACTCCTATTATGGGCATATTAATAATAAGCTGATATATCATGAACCACATCATTACAAGGTTAATTACAGAGTATTGTTTCCATTGAACTTTTACTTTGTGAGATATATGCAAATACGTTCTGTTGACCCCCCCCCTTCTTTTGTTCTTGGATTACTAAAATTTAAGTAATTGAGATTAAAATTATTCTTATTTATTACAAATTACAGCATTAGCTACTCGTATAGTAAATAGTTTTCAATAATATTAATGTGTTGTATTCAGATATATTTCATTAATGGTTTTCCTTTCCGGTCTAAAATTCAGGTTGGCTGACCTGTTTGTTTACAATTCAGAGGCTTTCCTTAGTAGAGTTAAGTATTAACTTGTAACGGAAATATTTCTCCTTACCGTTTCTATTTATTCACTTAATATTTGCGGTGGTGTTACCAGTATGTATATTTATCTATTGTAAACCTTCGCTTGGGAAATCTGCTTACTTTACGCAGCCCCTGCATGACGGATTTTTTTTATAATAAATGTACTACTCCTGAAGAGGCGATATAGCGGACGCGAAACATGTAGAGGAAAAATTAGTCAATGTAGGATATTTCACGTGTTTTTCATCTATTTGAACCTCTGGCGTTACCCCTTCAACGAATTACTTAGAGTATAATACTTATTGAGACTTATTCGAGATACAAATTTTCATCCGTATACTGAAGCCATGTGACATTTCTCATTGAAAAGAGTTCGCAGTTAAATTAAACAGACTAAAAGTTCTAATGCATGCCATTCAGAAGCACTTGTGCAATGAAGCCATGCGTCCCCAATGTTGTTTATCAAATTATTTTTAACATGTGATACTTTTAATTCCAATAGAATACCATGGCCTTTTGATATAAATATCACTGTTATGATCACTAGTCTACTCAACTAAATAGGATTTTATTTTCATAATTTTATTTATTTACTTATTACGTAATTTTATTTTATTTTATTCTTATAATGACAGATACCAAAAGAGAAAAAGCGTATAAGCTTAATATAGGAGACGAAAATCCGTGAGAGTAAATTTAAAAGGATAATCATGGCTAAAACTACAAATTACAACGACCTTTTCAGCTATTGAGGTCGTACTCATGACGCGATTTTCAAAAAATGTCTTCAAATGTCGATCGATCCCACCCAGGAGATGACGAAAATGAGGTCCTTTCAAAATTATATATCTCTATCTATATCTATATATATATATATATATATATATATATATATATATATATATATATATATATATATATATATATTTGTCTGTTAACGCTCTAGCGGTTGCAATTTTTGTTTGATCGTTACCACGTTTTATACAAAAAGACAGATCAAGTTCGTTAATGGCTGAAATCGGACCAGTAGGAGGGGGGGTTTAGAGGGGGGATTTTCGAAAATTTGAAATATCTCCGTTACCAATACGTCGGATCAAAAAAGTGTATAAAACCAATCTTATTGTAAATTAAAATTACTATAAATATTGTTCTACACATTTATTCTCTATCTTGAATACTAACCGAGATATTTGCATTTTTGTTAATTGTGGGCCAATAACGAACTAAATTTCCCGCCAAAAGCTAGTTCGGCCATTTGCCGTAACTGTTCGGCTCTCGTATGGAGATTTTTCTATTGTATAACTTCACGTGGGAAATCTGCTTAGTTTACGCAGCCCCTGCGTGACGGACTTTTGATGTTTTAAGGGTTTGTTATTTATGCAGCGTTAGGGAAAATCATTTATTTACCATAAATCATTTCAACATTCATGATACTAATATTTGAATATGCAGTCGTTCTGCAACAAATGCCAAAACACTATTTAATTTTACCTACATCTAATATACGTGTGTGTGTATACATACACACAACACACACATACAATGTATTATATACCTATTATAAATACAAAAATTTAGAAGACCTTCAACTTCCTCATCTGCTAGTTAGAATCGTTTGACCTTTGAAAGAAATTTCGCAAAAATCGCGTCATGAATACAACTCTTCCCTTAAGAATAATCTGCTATAACGAGAGTCCTATCGGAGCATACTCTCAAAATTCGAAAGCCTGGCAATTTGAGTTAAGTGTATGCAATCATCGGAAGTGAAATTTCAAAATGTTTCCTCTAGATCTATGAAAATAGATCAGACCCTATACAAACGTTTAACAAATCTTTATTGCATCCCCGTCAAACAGCGGTATTTGCGGAACATCCGGCACAGATTTGTATTTGAAGGTCTTGCTAAACAGTATATTATCGAGTTTACTGCTGTCTATTTTCTCTCCGCTGCTAAATGGTTTAGAATTTCAAATAATTGGGGATTCACTTAAATGAAAACATGTTCAATCAACCTCTTTAATGAACACATTCCGTCATTAATCTTACAGATATTTTTGGGTATTCCCTATTTCAATTCAAGGGAAATTTTAATTTAACCATATATTTGTAAATTTACTTTTACGTTTCGAATATATTTATTTTCTTTTTTGGGGGCCTTTAACACAGTAAAAGAGTAAATAAACAGTTAAATTCGATGAACGTAAGACGTTCTTTCCTTATTTTAATTCCAATTAATAACAACGATGATCAACCAAATGTAATATTTCAATTATTTGCCAGATAGCTACAAATATACAGGGAATTTTTGACTCAGTATTTCAAAGAATCGCTTTCTGAAGATTTGAATTTTTTTTTTATTTGCTCTTAAATTTCTGAGAACTCGTTTATTACATTGAGTTGCCCCCATTCCTCGGAAGTATAAAATATTTGCTTACTCTATCTTTACTAATAAATTATTATATAAGCTCCGTAAATATTATATTATTCCTTTTTTGGGGGGTTTAGGTTTACTTTATTTCCAGCGTAGAAATATAATTTATGCTATTATTAATTTTTTCAATAAAACTCTTCCTGTCTCAGAAGAAAATCCCTTAAGATAACACTATGATTTTCGTATTTCTTCATTTAAATATTCTGGTATCATTGTTATTTAATATTTTTTGCATACAAAAATATTACAAACATCATGATATATTTATTGGAGGGTGCACTTCCCGATTTATTTAAATAGAATCAATCAGTCAAATTGTTTTCCCCCTGTGACTCCTAAATCAGTTATGAAATGAGATGTGTTTATTTCCATTAAATGTTATCATAACATAATAGGACACGTCATATAGTTTTTTTTCTATAAACAATGCTCGAATATTATGTCTATTAACACGTTGAGTGCTAAGGTGCCCGCCGGCGGGCAAATAGTACTTTCCCCCCAGGCGCATTGCCCGCCGGCGGCCAACCTTCCTACGCACTTTTACTCATCTTGGAGCCCTTTTACTAGCCCCCACCACTTAGCTTCTACTTCGTTTCTTCATGGAATTCATTACAGAGTTGCGCCTTGAGCTTACATTTTTTCAATACAAAAAAGTTCGTGTTTTGGATTTCTTAGATTTCACGTAAGTATTTTAAATTAATTCACTTTAAATTTTTTTTCTCGGAAAATAATAGCCAGATTTTTATTTTTTCTATTTTTCCGATAAACAAAATCTCTCAATGAAATAAAATATGAAGAAAACAAAAACATTTTTTTTTTTTTTGCGCTATTAGCATGAAATTTGAATTTGGGGTCGCGCTCACAACGTGTTAAATACTTTATAAATTATTGATTTACATTTTTTTTATATAATAAATTCGTTAAAAAAATTGGTCAAATACTAAGAATACACAGTATAATACCATCAATTTAAATAAGTATATACAATAAATTAATTTCATTAAAAATCTTAATACAACTCTAAATATGTACAATTTTTTTACAACTCTAAAACGTTCATAGTTTTCTTTGTTGACGTGCAAATTTATTAAAGGATGACAAGATTTATAAATGATGAGAAACTTGTCCCACCTTATATCACAATGTACCTCATCGCAAATTATTTTAGACCGTTATTTATGACAAATATTTAGTTGTTTTATTGAATAATTTAACATTTTTGAAAGTATTTGTCTTGTGTATAAAAACATCCGTCAAACATGATGTTCTTTAATTTATATTTAACCAAAGAGCCTTTTTTTAATAGATTCGATACATTCGGGCAGAGCCTTAAAGAGTTTTACTCCAGAAAATGATACGCTTTCCTGGAAACATTTATGTTTGTTGATGGGGGCTTGAAGGATATTCTTGTATCATGTTTTATCATTGTGTGTTATACTATTTTTTTAAAACAATTTCTTTCTTTTTTTTCACAAAAAAATATTGTTTGGTACATATATATCGAGGGCAAAATTCATTATTTCTGAGTTCTTAAAAAGTGGACGGAAGGAGTCTCTCAACTTTCTGTTGTATACAAACTTTATAAATTAATTATATTGTTTCCATTGGAACATATTTTTAACAGATTTTAATAAGAATCAAAGCGATTTTATCTTCTTACTCAAGTTTTCAATGTGATCGAATCAGTCAAGGCGTTTGTTCATATTCAATCCTAAAAACTTTATCACGGGGACTGGTAAGATGTCATGATTAATTGAGATCACTCCTGAAGAAAGTGACCAATGTTTACTGAAATCTAGAATATTTGTTTTCGACACGTTCATAGATAATGATTTAATAGTAACAGAGCCGACTTGTTTCAGTTTTTCTGGGTCTGCACCTTTTATAATTATACTGGTATCGCCAGCATAAAGAATAGATTTTGTTGAGGTTAGCTGGGAGGTCGTTTGTATATATGTTATTTACTTATTTTACATGTTCCACCAACAGGTTTTGAGCCCAATTACAGGTGGTTAAAGGTCACAAACTTATGTTACCGGATACAAAGAAGGGGAAAAATAAAAGAACAAAATACAAACAAAAAGTAAAATAATACTAATGCTAATATGCTAAAAGGAAAAAGAAAGAAAAAAAAGATGGTCACTGCTCAGAGCCAACTGATATAAATCAACTAATTACAACACAATCATTAAATACGAAAACAAATATGTTATTTTCAATTAAAGTTTGGTGTATAAAAATACTACAATTAATATTTTAATATTATCTTAAATATTAAAAATGAAACAAAATAATTCAACTAAAAAAGAAAAATACCTAATTTTATAGACATAATAATGCCATTCATAAGTCAATTTTTATAAGCTATCTGCAGTTAATGTACGCTTCGAAAGAATACTCTTAATTTTTTTTTATATTAAAAATAGTAATGGACCCAATATTGAACCTTGGGGAACACCTCATGTAATTAGTACAGAGAGCTTAGATTTTGCAATATACTTTATATTCAGACATTAATTTCATTTTTGTTATATTACTACTCGTATTCCAACACTAAAGAAGCAACTGAGCTAAGAAACAGCAGGGCAAAAAAAAAAGTTGTAAGGGAAAAATAGTCATGATATGATTAACCGATTATTGAGATGCTTGAAATTGTAGAAGATCTAATAGATAATTAATAATTTTCCATCTGAAGTCGAGATAGAATAGCAATGTGTTATACGCCCATTTTCCTGCGAAAGCCTTGAATGATCCTGGTGTGTGATTACGGGTTGTAACCATTGGGGTTTATAGGGGAGAGGGGGGGGGGGCTAAGGCTTAATGACCCCTTGATAGGCTCCTAACTAGATGTCTACTTGGCGGCAGTCCTCTACATTTTAGCAGATTTCCCTTAAGGGAAATCAGCTATTGAGGCCGTACTCACGACGCGATTTTCGAAAAATTTCTTCAAATGTCCATTGATCCTACCCAGGAGATTACGAAAATGAGGTCCAATCAAAACTATATATATATATATATATATATATATATATATATATATATTTGTCTGTTAACACTCTAGCGGTCGCAATTTTTGTTTAATCGCCACCAAACTCGGTATTTAATCGTTTTATGTAAAAAGGAAGATCTAGTTCGTTAACGGCTGAAATCGGACCAGTGGGAGGGGGAGTTTAGAGGGGGATTTTCGAAAATTCGAAATATCTCCGTTACTATACGTCGGATCGAACAATTGTATAGAACAAATCTTATTGCAAATTAAATTTACTATATATATGGATATACATATTTATTCTCTAACTTGAATATTAACCGAGATATTTGCATTTTTAGTAAGTGTAACTATAACGAGCTATGGTTCCCGCCGAAAGCTAGTTCGGCCGTTTCCGTAACTGATTGGCACTCGTATGGAGATTTCTCTATTGTATAACTGACGGACTGTTTATTATAGTAAGTAATTAGTCCGTCATCATCCTTAATTCGCATCACCGAACTGAGTATTGCTGTGATAGTGAGGCCATTATTAACTGTGGTGTAGTAAAGTTACATGCTAATCGTCCGATTCGAACTCTTGCCATCCGTTTAATTTACCAGCGCGACAATAATGTTTCAATTTAGTTTAATTATTTTGAAAATATATATTAATATTTATATGTAAGTTTATATTCATTTATTAATTAATATAAACGTATTCCATGAAGATATCTTTCTTGAATACTGTTTTCAATCCATAATCTTCGGTTCATCAAATTAAAGAATGAAATAAGTTTGAAGACAATAGTGAAAGAATGGTAGAATACTCTAGTCCTTTTAATGAATTTAGGCCTGAATATACTTTTTTTTCTAAATCTTTAGTAATTTATATAAATATATGCATATAATTATATACATATAACCAAGTTATAGGTAATAAAAATATTAAAGTTTATGGGGGAAAAACGTTTATCTAAAAACGATTTAAAGTACCTTTTCTAAAATGCGGAATATTGTAGATGCAGTATTTTTGTTGTTTTGACCTAAAAATAGAGAAATTATCTTAACAATAATTTACTATAAATGTTCTTATTGGTTTCAATGAATCAAAGCACTATTTTATTTAACATTAATCTGTTTTCTTTCTTTGGCGTTTTTCCATAAATTCAGTTTATACGTATGGTTTAGAAATATTCTTTCCCAGTTTTCCCCAAACGCCACTTATAATACAGGTATTTTAAATAATATGTATTGAATCATTAAATCTTGGAATATTACACTCCAATAATGTTTTACGGCTCGATGGAAATGTGGTTGGCGAGAATTGGTAATCTGTCTCGACTATACTTAAAAACAACGACATTATGCTCATATGGCCACTTAAATTTAAGAGATTGCTTTTAATGGAATTATCCTACATTGATCTGAAAACGTAAAGTTGTAATATTTTGTATCTATTTTGTTTAAGTGGTACGCAACTGAAAGTTGTTTTTAAAAACCAGTCAAAATACCATGTTTTGTGTTGTTCTTTTTCAGATTATCTTTCGTTGCGAGCTTTGAAGTTGGCCTATCCGCAGTTGCCGATCCAACCTTTTCCGTCTAAAATTCAGAGTTTTTGGCGTAAATATGGTAAAGCAAATGTAACATTGATCTTGAGTTATCTATTAATAATCACACACTCAGTCAAGTATCCATGGATTTAGATCATTTACTTACTTCATAATGAGATAAGAAGATAAAAAGAGCAAAACGAAGAGCACATTGACACTCGCGTTGAAAACTGATTAACAAGGATCACCTACTAGAAGCGAGCTGCCGGCCGAGACTGCATAGCTGGCCAGTTAGTGTTATCATTGCAAAACATAATAACGCGGCCTTGCCACCGAACCCCTCATTCATAATAACATTCTTTAAGGACACCTTTTCTAGATCAATAGGAAAAATGTATTAAAAAAAAAAAAAAATCGGATGCCTACTTGACGAAAGTTCCTTAAACTTTCATTCCAGGAGCTATTCAATCTCTCGCGAAGTCCAGTTGGTTGGCACTAGGGGATCCGATAAGGATCATACACACAAACACACACGCACACGTGAGCATATATATATATACAAACACATATACATTACGAAATGCATATGTGTGCATGCGACACACACTCATCCCTTCAAGGCTTAGTATCCACTATGAGACAGGCACCCGTAACGGGTTCTGGAGTAGTTTTGATCTTTTCTTGAAGTGTTGACAAATAATGTTGAATTTTATTAAGGTGGGTAGCTCTATATCAAAAAAGAACTATCTATTCTAAAGCTTACTAAAAACGTTGTCATTTGGGCTCAATGAGATCACATTCGAAGGTGCTCTACCCTATAGAGGGCAATAAGCCTTTGATTAAAAAAACAAAACAAAAAGACGTCTTAAAGATAATATGAATAAAATATATTTTTTCCTGAGATGCTGGACGGCAGAAGAACGAATTAATCTGTATCAATAAAAATACCGTGCCCTCTACAAGTACTTTAATATGCACAATACACTTTCAAAGGCCAAGCTCAATCATCAGGGCCTACTGGAACTTCTGTTGTGTAGAACGCAGCTGGGCGACTCCCCACTTTTGTTGTTTCAGGCTACACAATTCTAACCAGCAGGCACTTATGATAGAGCTTGATCTGTGAAAGTGCACTTTGCATTTTAAAGTACTTATAGAAGGCAATGCATTTGTCTTGCCAACCCGAAGCCATGATGTTACCTCACAGACCTAGTAAAAGGTGAAATACAAAGCTGAGAAAAAAACATATCACTTGTTCGGGTTCCCTCGCAATTGGGTTTGGAGGGTAGTGAAATGGCGGATTTGGAAGCTCGTAGTGCTCGAGAAGATGGAACTGCAGAAACCTTCATCTCCCCAGATGATTGGAAAAGAGAGTTCCAAAAGCTCATACTTCAATGGTGTAAGTCAGACTGGTCGAAAAAACACGACCACAAACTGCGACAAATCAAAGAAATTACTGAGCGTTGGAACACTGCAAGTAGAAAACACAGAAAAGAGGAGGTCGTTCTTACTCGTGTCCGAATTAGACACACAAAACTAACACATAGTTATTTATTGAAGGGCTTATTCCCACCAACCTGCGATTGTTGTAATGTCCATCTTACCGTCTCACATCTTCTCCTCAATTGTAAGAACTACGATCTTCCAAGAAGAACTTTGAACCTTAAACCGAACATATAACTCCTTAGAGACGACGAAGAAGACATAAAAAGGCTTTTTCTATTTTTAACTGTAACTTGTTTGCTCCAAGAAATATAGAACCGCCTACCGCTTATGGCAATAGTAGATGCGGTATATTGTAATAAATTAATACATAGATGTGGAAAAAAGGATTATCGACTTCCTGTCGAAATTAGGGTGTACGTTTTGACAAGTCTTCTTCATCAACACTAGCTAGACCTTTTCTTCTTCTACAGTAAGTTTCAAAATACTGCTGCAGTGAATAGTCACAAATTCATCGTATGCACTTATTATATCCAATATATAGTGTTTAAAGGCCCCAGACCTCTGCTGCGACAATTTTGACTATTTCTCATGGGTCCCAGCCAAGCTGCTACAATTATGGAAGCCCAACCTCTTAAATTCCTACTCAAGGACATTAAGCTATCGTTGCAAGGGTCACAATTACGGGTATTTCGGTTGTTCATGAAACAGTGTGTCTCCTCAAAATTTATTATTATTAAAATAAAAATGAGTAAAAATTATTATTACTTGTATTTTGTAAAGAAAATGATTTGCCCAATTAGAATAGTGAAAGGGTGGAAGTATATCGTATGCTATAATACCCGTACTAGTTTTACACTTCAAAACTATAATCAAATAAATATTTTTTATTTTAAATATATTCAATTCTATTATATTAACTGTACAAGTATAGAGTACAGTAAAAATATATTTGATCATTTTAATTAGTAAAATTTGAAAGTAGTAATTGAAAAAGTATTAATTTGAATGAAAGCCATTTTCTTAATTGAAATTAATTTATTATGGTCAAGAGTAATTATTTCATTCATTATATATATTGTATATTATTATTTTTCATTATTCTTTTCCATTTAAGTACTGCCATGGTCTCTTGCACCTTGGGGATTTCCTGATTCCCTAGGCCTATTGACTTTGAAACTAAATGGTAACTCCTAAAAGTTCGATTGATATATATATATATATATATATATATATAGTAAAAAATTGTTCCCATGAACAAAATATGCTTAAACTATTAGTGGTTTGCAATGATTCTGGTACCACCCAATTTGAGTGAAGCAACCCTCTAAATAAAAAAAGTTCGTCACGCAGGGGCTGCGTAAACTAAGCAGATTTCCCACGTGAAGTTATACAATAGAGAAATTTCATGAGAGTCGAGCAGTTAAGGAAACGGCAGAACTAGCTTTTGGCGGGATAATCACCCAGCCGTTAGCCGCCCAGAATAATAAAAATGCAAATATCTCGGTTAATATTCAAGATAGAGAGTAAATGTATATAACAATATTTATAGTAAATGTAATTTTCAATAAGATTGATTCTGTACAATTTTTCGATCCGACGTATAGACATTTGAAGAAAAATTTCGAAAATTCCGTCATGAGTACAAACTCAATAGCTGATTTCCCTTAAGGGAAATCTGCTAATACCTTCTTCTTTTGAACATCTTTAATGTGTCTACATACTTCGTGTTATCCACTAACAAAAAGATTGTGACCCCTTTTTTGAAAAATAAAAATAGTTACTGATATTTTCACATTTGTGTAGTTATAGCCTTTTGAAAATCGAGCAATGCAGAGCACCAAACATACACGCCTTATCAAAAAGTTAAAAAAAAAAAAAACAGATGTTTTTATTTTAAAGGACCCTTGATATAAAATTGAATTATAAATATGTTTTTTCTGTAATCGTTGAATAATGGTAACATTACTAAACTGAAATGAGTGAAGAAAGTGAAACATTTTGCAATAGAGTGAAGAAAGTAATCACTTTCTTCACAAGTGAAGAAAGTGAATTGCCTTCTTAATTAGTAATAAGTATAAATTAAAAAATAATTTGAAGTTGGAAATTAAATGCTTTTAAATGTTTCTTAACATTGTAAGAATTTATTTTAACAAAATAAATTGAAATGTGAATAATCAATCAATATCAAAATAAATTGGTGGAAATAATCAATATATTTTAAAATTTAAATATAATAATAATTACCTTGTTTATAACCTGCACTTGTTTATAACTGCACTACCTCACAATCATCACTAGTTGTTTTATAACTATGCTTATAACCTTTCACAACCATGCTTATAACCTACCAACAACATACCATAATCTTCACAACATCCTAATTTTGTTCATATTCTGGTTAGATCTGATCATGTATTACACGATTACAGAAAAAATTCAATATTAACCTCGTGACGAAAGTAGAATTTACAACTCTCGTGAAATTAACACACTCACTTCGCTCGTGTGGGTAAACGTTTCACTCGAGTTGTAAAATGATCTACTTTCGTCACTTGTATAATAAATAACTATTATGTTTATTAGTTTACATTACTTAATAGTATACTTTATATAATTAATTTCAATAGTTAATGATTTGCATTCATTTCGTGTTGATGTATACTAATCTATCAGAATCATAACTCACACCTTCCACACAAAAATGGAATTTAACAGTTTTCACAGAATTACCTATAGCAGGTATGGGCAACCTTTGAGATGTGACGGGACAAATTTTAGTGTGCAAATACGTTCGCGGGCCTCTTTTAAAAGTAGTGCATTTTAATGAAGTGTTCATAATTTTTAACGATAGATAGCAGACATGAAATTATACGACAATGTAATTATAATACAATTTATTAAAATAACAAAATTAAATGAAACAAATAGGTACAACATCATAATTAAATAGTAAAATTTGAATTATTACAAACAACGAAAGTGAAATGGGGACACGGAAATCAATGAGACACTTGAATTTGGGAAACTAATCCATCGATGTTTGGATTAATTCGACTGATACAAAGACAAAAAGAATTTTCCAAATTATCTTCAGTACGATGTACGATGTTTTGGTATATTAACTTTCATCATTGAAAAGAACTGTTCGATTTGCAAGTACTGGAAAACGCACAAATCTCTCCTCATCTTCCTCGTTTGGAGTAAGTAGTGTAATATTTTTGTTTAATTGGGCTTTTCAAAATGTCTCGCGGGCCGGGGGTTGCCCACATACGATCTATAGGATACAAAAAAAAATGTCTCCATTCTTTGTTAGTTAAACAAAATTGTGAAAATGAGTAGAAAAAGTACTTTTTAGGATATATACAATTTTCGATAACAAGAACAAACCTCCATGTCCTGTAGGCCATTCGGGCCAGAGAAGCCTATTTATTAGGGAAAACAAATAAACAACTCCTTCTAGTGATGATTTGGGTAAACTTCCAACAAATAAGTGAAAGCTTGTTACATCTACCCAGCTAATGAAAATAAAACGAAAACGACTCATCCTTTAAAAACAAGAGGAAACCCCCGTGCTCAGAATGCTTCAGCCGTGCGCCAATTGTTTGATAAATGACATTTTTTGTTAAAAACATTATTTGCTGTTGTCCCAATTTTCTTTTTTCTTTGACATAACAATTAAATACTGTGCATTCAATTTTTAAAAATAGACAAGTTATACATTACACTACTTTAGCCTAATTTTCAATATATCCATTGGTATCCTTATTTGCTAGCCGCCCTGTTTAAATTGTCACTTTTAACATGTCAGTGGGGCAAGACTGGAAGGTAGATTAAAGTTGTAGTTTGTATAGTCATACTGGCTAATGCCTATCATTTTAAGCAGGCTACTGGCTACGGAGGGACGGCTATCTAACAATTCTGGCCTTGAATCGAATTTTCTCCACTGAAGCCTATATTAGTGTGAGTGGGACTTTTCTCACAAGGACATGCAGTGGTGCTTTTGCTTTTCTCTACCATGTTGAGCAAACATGCCACTTAACCTTTAACAACTACCATGGGTCAAAAACTAAAATAAAAATTAAGGGATCTCAGGTTTGTTGCAAGGAAGCGGCACCAGGTACCATGTATTCTCCCCTTAGTAACAGCTGTTTCAGTTAACCTCTTCGTCTTGTTTCTGTGATTACCTGAGTCAGTCTAATTATCGTTTTGGAGTCATTTTTGACCCGTGGTAGTAATTACGTTATCAAAAAGTTTTTTAAAGTATTCATAGTGATATGGCTAATGAGGGTTTTATAGTGGATGGCAGACATTATAAGGATTGGTTGGCATATATGCACGAAGGTGATGGAAATCAAAATCCTGTGTCTGATGATAATGAGGATCTAATGAGTAATTATACTGACAATCAGTCTATTCGATCTGATCATGATACAGATTAAGAAATACAGCTAAATGAGGATGAAGTGTGAAAAAAGACTGACCAGAAACATTCAACAATATGCTATAAATGTAATAACACAGGTTGCAAGAATCACTCTGAATCAAAATGTCTCTGCCGGAACTGTGAAGATAAAATTTTAATTTATTTATTAGTGTAGCAGAGAGCCCTTCACAGTTTCTTCATTATTTAAAATACTGAATTACTTACGCTTAAATATGATAAGAAGAAAGATGGCACTCTTAAAATTCAATTCTACATATTCATTTTTATACTATTTGAAGACTTTTTTTTTTCTAATTCAAATATATTTTTTTGGAAAGTCTAAAAACAAGTTATTTTTATTGTAATTGTATTTTCAAATGTGCCACGATTGTTATGTATTCCACTAAAAATTTATATTAAAAAAAAGTATTTAAAACATTTAAGCTTTTCTTATATGGGTCATAAGAGACCTATGGTAGTTAGTACTTATGTAACTTTAAAACATGGTAGTAGTTGAAGGTTAAATATTAGTAATAGAGGAAGGGATCTTTAAGTGGTATCCTTGCTCAAACACAGACAGGATTAAATTTAAATATCGGTAAACGCTACGAACTTATTTTACAAACCAATACATGTTATTTCAGCACTTGGGGGATCTGCTTTGTTTACACAGCGACTGCGAGACAGGATTTTCGAAGTTGAAAAAGTGTACTGATAGGAGATAGCTTATCAAACAATATTAATAAATAAATCAGTTGGGGAGTATCCCCTGGAGGGGCGGAGGGCAGATAGGTAGAGATATCTGCTTGGAGACCTAATGGTACACAAGGGAAGCAGACACCAGCCTTCCACCCGCCCACCCCCTCCTTCCCTCTATTATATACAGTCGCGGCAAAAATTGTTTGTTCCAAACCTGTAATACGAAAATAAATCGAATAAATCAATTTTTTCCCCCATAAAATAACCTCTATAAATCGACTGAATTATTATCTTGATATTCTCTTCTCCTATTTATACGTCTGGGAACTTGTTACACAAACATTATACAACTGCATTAAACAGCAACGTAAATATGCAGTATGCAATATGTATATAGACTTCTTTGTTTGATTAAATAACCCTTCATCTATGTTTTCTTCAATCTGAGCCATGTAGGGAAAATGAAAAAAAATGTAACCACACTTCTTTATTATAATGAATTGTTTATTTATATCTTCTCAATAAATAAATTGTATATATCTTCTCCTATTTATACGTGTGAGAGATTCTTATACAAATATTATACAAAATGCTTTAAACAGCAGCGTAAATATGCAATATATATATATATATATATACAATTTATTTATTGATAAAATACAAACAAAAAAGTCCGTCCGCAGGGGCTGCGTAAACTAAGCAGATTTTGCAGTGTGAAGTTTAACAATAGAGAAATTTCATGACAGCCCAACAGTTACGAAAACGGTCCAACCAGCTTTTGGCGGGAAACTCACTCTCGTCCGTTATTTAATAAAAACTCAAAAATCTCGGTTAATATTCAAGATAGAGAATAAATGTATATAACAATATTTATAGTAAATTTAATTTTTCAATAAGATTGGTTCTATACAATTTTTCGATGCGAGGAATAGTAACGGTGATATTTTGAATTTACGAAAATCCTCCCCTCTAAACTCCCCCCCCCCCTCCCACTGGTCCGATTTCAGCCATTAACGAACTTGATCTTTCTTTTTACATGAAACGATTAAATACCTAGTTTAGTAACGATTAAACAATAATTGCGACCGCTAGAGCGGTAACAGACAAATATATATAGATATTTTCGTCATCTTCTAGGTAGGATCGATGGACATTTGAAGAAATATTTCGAAAATCGCGTCATGAGTACATCCTCAATAGCTGATTTCCCTTAGGGGAAATGTGCTAAAAGTCCGTCACGCAGGGGCTACGTAAAATAAGTAGATTTCCCGCGTGAAATTTAACAGTAGATAAATCTACATACCGGTAACACAGCACCACCGTGAATATTAAGTGAATAAATACAAACGATAATAAGAAACCTCCCGACGGAAAGCATAAACAAACAGTTCTGCCAACTTCATACCAGAATGAAAAACAATTACTGTAATATATATCTGAATATAACGTATTTATTTGATTGACAATTATTAACAATATCTAGTTCTGTAATTTATAATGAATCAGAATAATTTTTATCTAAATCGATCAAATTTAAGTAGTCCAAAAACTTAAGAAGGGGGGGGGTCACCAGAACATGTTTGCATGTAACTCGTATAATTATGTCTCTTGAAAACAATATTTGGTATTTAAGCTTCGAATGACGTGGTTTATTACATAATCGAGTATTGTGTATTTAACATGAGTAGAAGTGGGGGTTTGCTGAAGGCTGAAAACTAAAAAATGCAAATATCTTGGTTAATATTCAAGATAGAGAATAAATGCATATAACAATATTTATAGTGCATTTAAGTTACACTAAGATTGATTGTATAATTTTTTTCGATCCGACTTATAGTCCCAGAGATATTTCGAATTTTCAAAATTCTCCCCCTTAAACCCCCCTTTCCCCTGGCCCGATTTCAACCGCTAACGAACTTGATCTTTCTTTTTGCATAAAACTACTCGAGTTTGGTATTAAACAATAATTGCGACCGCTAGAGCGATAACAGACAACTATATATATATATATATATATATATATATATATATATATATATATATATATATATATATACTAGCTCAGATACCCGGCTTCGCTCGGGAATTCATTTGAGGCTGAATGGTGATAGTATTTTTTTGGCAAGGCTTTACTTTACACAATGTTTTGACATTTACCCGTCCCAGTGTTTAGAGTAAATACCCGTCGTTTCTTTGGATTTGTTAATAATACAATCATTTTTTTTATGTAAGACTTCAATGTCCTCCCGTCATATTTCCCGCTTCCTGTGCATTATGCATAGATTTGAATTAGTAGTTTTTAACGTATAACTCATTTATACTGAGGTATTCGGCGAAAGTGTATATAACAAAAGTTACGCCAAATAACAAAATAAACAACTTTTGTTATGGGCGTAATTGCCGAAACCCCAATAGGAAACGAAATATCACTACTTTTAATTTCAGGTCTTCTTTATAACCCCCACTCCTGCCCCTCCCTAGAAATCTTAGTATGGCTTGTTATAATGAAAGCGTTAGTGCTAATACACATACCAAGTTTTATTTATTTCGGTTGGGTCTTTTGTCCCAAATAAAATTGTTCACTTCCGCTATAGGTTTTAGCGTATATCTCGTTTATAATTCAGAATACAAAAAAGTGTATATAACAAAAGTTACTCTAAATAACAAAATAAACAACTTTTGTTATTTGCATATTTGCCGAAAAACCAATAGAAAACGAAATATCGCTATTTTCAATTTCAGGCCTTCCTTATAACCCCCACTCCTGCCCGTCCCTAGAAATGTTAGTATGGCTTATTATAAGGAAGGCGTTAGTGCTAATTCACATACCGAGTTTGGTTTAGTTCGGTAGAGTCTTTTGTTGCCAAATAAAATTGTGGACTCCCGCTATAGTTTTTAGCGTATAACTCATTTATACTTCCGTATACGGCAAAAGTGAATATAACAAAAGTTACTCTAAATTACAAAATAAACAACTTTTGTTATGTGCATATTTGCTGAAAAATCAATAGGAAACGAAATATCGCAATTTTTAATTTCAGGCCTCCCTTATAACCCCCACTCCTGTTCGTCTTAGAGAATATTAATATAGCCTAAAGTCTAAGTTGGGCTAGTAGTAATATACATACCAAGTTTCATAAAATTCGGTTCAGCCGTTTATGCGTGAAAAGGTAACAAACAAACAAACAAATAAACAAACAAACAGACACGAAAGAAACAAAATGTAGTTATGGTGTCTATGACATGTGAAACGAAAAGTTATCGTGAAATTTCGCGAAAAAAAATCAATGTACAGACAGAGGTTACAATTTTTTATATATATATATATATATATATATATATATATATATATATATATATATATATATATACTAGCTCAGATACCCGGCTTCGCCCGGGAATTCATTTGAGGCTGAATGGTGATGGTATTTTTTTGGAAAGGCTTTACTTTGCAAACTATTTTGACATTTACCCATCCCAGTTTTAAGGGTTTATACCCGATGTTGGCATTTTTTAATACTAAAATTAATTTTTTATGTAAGACTTCACTGTTCAAACCATAATCATGGGTAGTATTTATTACAATTAAATATCATCTATAATGAACATATTTCCTTTCAAAAGCCAATCCGAGCTCACAGAGTACAGGCAAAGTTTTGCACGTAAGATTATATTTGTAATAGTGAATCTCACTGGAAATCGCTTCCAGGAATGCCAGACGGGAAATAAGTTAATTCAATTAACTGGTCCCGTCATCTTCCCCTCCCGCATGAGACTTCTCAACATTCTTCTATTTATATTATTGATGCAAAACATTATTTTATAATTTATCTACCGGATGGAATTAAATAATAGTGGTACCCTGAAAATATCATATCGAGTTTAAACGCATATTGTTTTTTGTCATAATGCCATTACCATTAACGTTTAATTGTTATTATATTAGATATTTGTTTCAATAACTTCCAGGTACATTATAGAAATTAAATAATGGAAATGCTCTTATAGTTTATATTTCTATTGGAAATAAATAACAAAGTTATTTTCTAGGAAAAATAAATAAATGAGGAGGGGATGACGAAGATTTATAAACTCACTAATCCGAATCATACTTTGAACTATCATATAAGACGAAAACATAACATCATTTGTCATAATATTCATTTATTAAAACCCCTTAAATAAGTACTAATATAATTATTGGCTCCCGTTTAGCGTATATCCCGTGTTTACTTCATTTTACGACAAAAGTGAATGCACACAAAAGTTACTCTAAATAACAAAGTAAACAACTTTTGTTATGTGCACGTTTGCCGAAAAACAAATAGAAAATAAAAAAGCGAGTTTTTCATTGCAGCCTCTCTTATAATCCCCACTCCCCTTTGAACCTAAAATTTTTAATATAACTTATAATCATGGAAGAATTAATGCTTATTCACATACCGAGTTTTGCTAAGTTCGGTTCAATCGTTAGTGCCCAACAAAGTTGTTGGCTCCCGCTTTAGATTTTAGTGTATATCTCGTTTATACTTTTCTATACGACAAAAGTGAATATAACAAAAGTTACTGAAAATAACAAAATAAACAACTTTTGTCATGTGCATGTTTGTCGAAAAACCAATAGGAAACAAAATATCACTACTGTTAATTTCAGGCCTCCCTTACAAACCCCACTCCTGCTCGTCCATGGAAATGTTGGTATGGCTTATGATAATTAAGGCGTCAACTCTAATAAACATACCGAGTTATATTTAGTTCGGTTGAGTCTTTTGAGCCCAATAAAATTAATGACTCCCGCTGTAGTTTTTAGCTTATAACTCATTTATACTTTGGCTTACGACAAAAGTGTATATAACAAAAGTTACTCCAAATAACAAAATAAACAACTTTTGTTATGTATATATTGGCGGAAAAACCAATAGGAAACGAAATATCGCTATTTTTAATTTCAGGCTTCCCTTATAACCCCCACTCCTGCCCGTACATAGAAATGTTGGTATGGCTTATTATAATGAAGGCCTCACTGCAAATACACATACCGAGTTTTATTTAGTTTGGTTGTGTCTTTTTTCGCAAATAATATTGTTGACTCCCGCTATAATTTTTAGCGTATTACGCATTTAATCTTCAGTATACGACAAAAGTGTATATAACAAAAGTTACTCTAAATAACAAAATAAACAACTTTTGTTATGTTCATATTTGCCGAAAAACCAATAGGAAACGAAATATCGCTATTTTTAATTTCTGGCTTCCCTTATAACCCCCACTTCTGTTCGTCTCAGATGATATTAATATAGCCTAAAGTCTAAGTTGGGTTAGTAGTAATATACATACCAAGTTTCATAAAATTCGGTTCAGCCGTTTATGCGTGAAAAGGTAACAAACAAACAAACAAATAAATAAACAAACAAACAAACAAACAGACACCAAAGAAACAAAATGCAGTTATGGTGTCTATGACATGTGAAACGAAAAGTTATCGTGAAATTTCGCGAAAAAAATCAATGTACAGACAGAGGTTACAATTTTATATATATATATATATATATATATATATATATATATATATATATATATATAGAGAGAGAGAGAGAGAGAGAGAGAGGGAGTGAGAGTATGTATTTAAATTCCTTGGAAAATCAATATTAGCCATCATATGACAATGTTTCCCAACCTTCAGGTCTGATGCATTATTATAAGCAGCACAAAAGATTACCATTTCCTTGTTTTGTTTAAATTGCCATTATTAGGTTATTGTTTTTCAGGGTTGTTGGCAACGGAAATCGGTTACTTATTGATGGGTTCGATTTTCGATCTTCAGAATTGTTCCCCTTTTCTAACTGTATTACTCGATGCCTAGTATTTAGAGAAGCGTACATCTACCAATTTAAACCAAAATATATACTATGTTTTTCGCCTGGGCAATAGGAATTTATTTAGTGACGGAATTCATTAAATAAAATCCTTTGTTCCTGGCTAGAAAAGGGTGGTAACCTGTAGATAACATGTCCCAATTAGCCTTAGTTGCAAAATAATAAATAATTTAATTTTATACTATGTTTATTGAGATCTATAGATAAAATGTGAAACAAATGGTTGTCAAAAGTTCCAAGCACAGGATTGTTTCTCTGTAGTCAGGTATTTGTTATTTTTTTGGTTTTATTTTATAAAAGCAATGAAAAAAATGTATGACTTGTAAAACTAAAGCGCTCATATGATAAATCTATTCACGATTAAAAATTTCAGAGCAATAATCTTCGATAATTAATTACCCCAGATGCTGTGCGTGCTGACGAAACAAAATCGCCCTGGTCAATAACCTTGTTGAATGGAAATGAGAGAAGGCTCGTGTCCTAACTCCACAACTTTGTTATGTTTTATTGAGGCCTATTAAGATTTCCATAATGCTCCCATTTCATAAATATATTGTTATTGTGAGCATCTTTAATTGCATCTGTATCGCATAATAAGGGCCTGGCGGAGTAGCAGTAGCTGAGATAGGCATATTTGTATTAATGAATACAATTTCTAGACATCAGTTGCTTAATGAGTATATTATTTATTTGAATTTCGATTTATTGATGGTCTCAATTCATTCAGGGTAAATTATAGATATTGTAGAAATTATATGGGAGTTGGGGGGGGGGATTTGTGAGGATTGAAAGGTACACTGATAAAAGTTTCTGGGTGCAATGTCTTTCAATTTCAATTTTTCTAAACTTATCACTCTTTTTGACAAGACATCTAGGCAAATCTTTAAATGTGGAAATATATTAAAAACTTTAAAATTTTAACTGGATTTTTTTTAATACATTTACTCGTTTATTTGCAACAATATTAAATATTACAAGCAAATGGTATGAATGATAATAACAATTGGCTTGAGGTGGGAAGTTGTCCATTGACAATACCCACATTGGAGGGAACATTGGATTGTACTATTTGGAGTTATACTGTGCACTACACAAGAAGATCTCTGGGCCACTTACGCTTCAGACATAATCTTGGGTTTTCTGGAATATGGGTAGATAAAAGTGATTCGACTAAAGGATTAGGATGTGCGGGAAGGAGAGAGTGGAATTTCTGATATTGGGATTTTTCGAGGCTATGGACAAAAAGAATGTTGAGGTCATTATGGTGAGTTAAATTGGATACATAAAATTGGGAATCTGTAATTTTGCGGTGTATTCTGGATTGGAGGGTTTGGATTTTGTAAGAATTTGAAGGTTTAGTGGAACCCCAAAGTTCAAGCCCGTATGTCCATATTGGTAGAAGTATTGTCGTGTATATCAATCGTTTGTTATGTAGTGATAGTTTAGATCTGTTGTCAAGTAGTCTTAGTAGAAATCTATACCGTCGATTCAGTTATTGTCTTTTTAGTGTGATGATAGGTTTCCAAGTTAGTCGCTTGTCTAATGTGAGTCCTAGATACTTAATTTGTGATTTTATGTGCTGTTGAGTAAACTGGAAGTTTAATTCAAGCTTTATAAAACAAAATAATAAAATATAGGAGGGAGTCTATAGGCCCACAGTGCCACATAGGACTATTTCTGGCATTTTAACACGTTTTTCCTCGTCGTAATAACCCCAATTATTTCTTATGACACCGCAACACTTTTATTTTTTTCTTTCAAATTTAAAAAATTACGGCCACGTTCCATACAAATTTCATAATTTCATTACATCAGGGAACTTTGTGGTGTTCTAAGAGGAATATTTATTTATGTCATATATCCTTTAATTCCTTTTTATATTACATGCTTATTATGTAAAAAAAATAAAATTGCTTTAATTAATTTATTATTTGCTAGAAAAACATGTATATTTTTTACAATTTCTGGTATAATGTAAGAAATATAAAATAACTGTACCAAATTATTTTCCATTAACACTCATGATGATTTCCAGATAATATGAGGTTTCTGTTTTTTTTTCTTCATTACTACACATATACAATACATTTTTGTATTTCATTAGCGGTCCAGCAAACCTCCATTGGCCCATTTTGTAAATGACTAAGCTGGATGACTTAAGCCAAGGTGAAGTTTAATAACTAACTTTGATTAAAAAGGTTTTTCAGAAATTTTAGAAATTTTTTATCATGAATGCTGAAGTTACAATTCGTTTTGCTTTGGACTGTCACACATTGACAATAATGAGCCAATATTAACGATCTGTATACATATACTCTTTATGATAAGTCGAGTGATTTTTTATTCAGATTGACCAATATTCCCGAGTATGATCATTATAAGCCGAATAAAATGCTGCCGATACATTTTTCAGCAATAAAACACATTTTTATAATAAAATTGTGATATAATTATGCACATAATGAAAAATGATGTAACGGAAACAATTTTTCTGATATAAAGAATTGATTTAGGTATACATTTTTGTTTATCGTTACCGAATTCCATGTTTAATAAATCTTTCTTGTAAGATTAAAGATAATGTTCCTTCTTTTTTTATTGAAATTGGACCAGGAGGACAAAAATAAATAAAAATGTTATGAGGGGTAAATTTTTCTTAAACCCTTTTAGGCGGGAATTAACCATCATAGAAACATTTCACATGAACTTTAACGTTGTGACCAGTTTTAGATGATTGAGGTATTTCGTTTGTCAAAACTCCAGTGTTCTATATACATTTATTATCAACACTTCCAATAAAGTAAATGTATATCAGAATTTTCATAGTTCTTAATTTGTTTTGAGGACCTCTGGTCATGCGAACGGCACCAAAAACCATACAGCAACAGGCATAGAATAATATACATAAGGAACAATCCAAGCCGACCATTACTGCAACCACTATGGAACTAAAAAAAGGTCCGTCACGCTGGGGCTGCGTAAACTAAGCAGATTTCCCACGTGAAGGTTAACAATGGAGAAATTTCACGAGAGCCGAACAGTTACGGAAACGGCCGAACTAGCTTTTGGCGGGAACTCACGACTAGAACCGAAGTTAGCCGATCTAATCTGGTCCGTTATCCTCACACACTTAATAAAAATGCAAATACCTCGGTTAATATTCAAGATAGAGAATAAATGTATATAACAATATTTATAGTAAATTTAATTTGGAATAAGATTGGTTCTATACAATGATTCGATCCGACGAATAGTAACAGCGATATTTCAAATTTTTTAAACTCCCCCCTCTAACCCCCCCCCCTCCCTCTGGTCCGATTTCAGCCATTAACGAACTTGATCTGTCTTTTAACATAAAACGGTTAAATATCGAGTTTCGTAAGGATCAAATAAAAATTTTGAACGGACCTCATTTTCATTTATCTGCTAATATTTTCACACGGACATATTTCTTTGCCTCAAAGTCATATGTGACTTGTTCTGGAACTTCATCCTCGCACTTTCGTCAATGAGTTTGGTTTAACATTATGTAGCTAAGTATGGTTCAAAAACAAACACACTTGAGATCATTGAATGAAAATTCATCGTAACAGCATATGTTATTTATTTACGTTCAATTTGCGCTACTAAGGCATACCTTATCACCACCACCCTTGAGGTAGGTTACCACCCTTGTAGCCTGGCTGGGACTAAGGATTTTACTTCACGAGTTTTATTAATTTTATTTTATGTAATCATCATAATAATAAATTCTAGGAAATTTCTTTTTATTATAAATATTAAAACCTTTGTGTCAATAAAATTCTTGGGAAAATAATGGACTGGAAATGAACAACCGCAAACTGTCTGTGAGCGTATTTGAATTCTTGAGTATTCAATTGTTCATTCTGTAAAGACTGAAAACTGCATTTCATTCCAGAAATACACATATTAGTAATTCCAAATTTATATTCTCAAATAGGAAAGACCCGTCTATCTAAATTATATCGTTTCCTTCTCATAATAATCAGAATATATTTATTTGAATGTTATGACAACGGTGCGGAACGTACGAATTTAAAGTCAACTAGACCAAGAAAATGGAGCACAGTCAAAACCTCAGTGCATAAAATAGGCATTTGAGCACAAATGTAGCCTTTAAATTTATTAAGGTGGTTAAGGGACAACTCTTACGTGAATAATGAGTACGAAACTACCTTTTGGAAGGATCCTTGTATTTGTCCAGGATAGCTCATTAACCTGTCTTCTGCCCTTTTTGCATAAAGTGTATTAGGCTTTTATGCAAATACAGGCCTGCTTAGAAGAGAGAATGGGAAAATGAAATGTTCGCCGACTACAAAATTCGCTATTTGGATTATCTTAAATCTCTTATACACATTTACAAATATAGAACATTTTAGATAAAAAAAATTAAAAAAAAACACACACACAATTATACATTCCTTATTAAAGCTGCGTTGAACCGTGGAAATATAAAGGTTGGATTAACCTATGTGTAAAACGATCCAGACATTTTCATCAAATAAAACATGTGTCTTGTAATGTGTACAGTTACTTTACCGTCATTGGTTTAGTTTATGTTTAGAATAGCTGGCATCCGTAAACGAACTGAAATTATGAGTTCGCTTCGAAAAATTCCGTCACGCAGGGGCTGCGTAAACTAAACAGATTTCCCTAGTGAAATTTAATAATAGATAAATCTACATACTGGTAACACAACACCACCTTGAATGTTAAGTGAATAAATACAAACGGTAACAAGAAATCTTTCCCCAAGTGGGGGTTTTCTGAAGGCTGAAAACTATAAAATCCAAATATCTCGGTTAATATTTAAGATACAGAAAATATGGGTAAAACAATATTTATAGATAATTTAATTTACAAGAAGATTGATTCTATACAATTTTTCGATCCGACTTATAGTAACGCAGATATTTCGAATATTCAAAATTCCCCCCTCTCACTGGTCTGATTTCAGTTCCATTAACGAACTTGATCTTCCTTTTTACATAAAACGATTAAATATAGAGTTTGGTAACGATAAAACAAATACTGCGTCCGCTAGAACGTTAACAGATATATATATATATATATATATATATATATATATATATATATAAATAAAATTTTGATTTTCTGGGCAGGATTGATGGACATTTGTGGAAATGTTTAAAAAATCGCGTCATGAGTACGACCTTAATAGCTGATTTTCTTTTAGGGAAATCTGCTTATATAAAAATTGGATTAACGTAAGGACTGAATAACATGTTTTCAACATTCAAGGTATATAGTTTTAAGCATGAAACGTGGAATGTTTATTGGACAAATATTGACAAACTTATTGGCACATATAAATCTAGTTTTCCGTCAAGACTATTGCACGACCTTAGAATGAGAAGAAACAAATATGATAAAATTCCGTGCCGGATGTATGCTGCTGTAATCCATGAAAATATTATTTAGTGACTGAAACAGGAATTAATGAGCTAGTTGTATTATTCGACGTTAAAATTGGAAATGAGAGTTGGAAGTAAATATTTCGAAATACATGAACTTAAAAAGTGAATTCTAAACACATTTCATTCTATACATTTTTTTGGACGAATATATTGTCAGTTATACCTAGGTACATATATATCGTTTAATTTATGCATAGAATTCGAAGTAAACCTCCACTTTTGAGAGTGGTATTATAAAACCGTCCGTCAGGCAGAGGTTGTGTAATCTAAGCAGAATTCCAACGTTTTGGTATAACGCACTTGTGGTTTCCTCTCATCACATACTTCCTATTTCTTTATAAAGAAAATCCGTCACGCAGGGGCTGCGTAAACTAAGCAGATTTCCCATGTGAAGTTTAGCAATAGATAAATCTGCAAACTGGTAACACAACACCACCATGAGTAAATACAAACGGTAATGAGAAATCTTCCTGTTAATTTTAATAAATTCCCAACTGGAACGGCTTCTGAATTGTAAGAATAATTTATATTTTAATAACTCAAATAGTAGTCCAAGAACTAAAGAAGGGGGGGGCGGTGGATGAACAGAACGTATTTGCATAAATCAAACAAAGTAATGAAGGTAAGGTAAGGTTAGAAACGACAAGTAAGGTTAGAAGAAGCTTCCACCGAAGCCGAACAGTTACGAAAACGGCCGAACTAATCCGAACGATAACCGACCACGTGTCCCACAGACTTCATAAAAATGCAAATATCTCGGTTAATATTCAAGATAGAGAATAAATGTATAGAACAATATTTATAGTAAATTTAATTTGCAATAAGACTGGTTATATACAATTTTTCGATCCGATGCATAATAACGGAGATATTTCGAATTTTCCCCCCTCTAAACCCCCCCTCCCTCTGGTCCGATTTCAGCCATTAACGAACTTAATCTGTTTTTTTTTTTTTACATAAAACGTTTAAATATCGAGTTTCCTAACGATCAAACAAAAATTGCGACCTCTAGAGCGTTAACAGACAAATATATATATAATTTTGAACGGACCTCATTTTCGTCATCTCAGTTTTGTTTTTAGCAGATTTCCCTTCACGAAAATGAGCTATTGAGGTCGTTCTCATGACGCGATTTTCGAAAAATTTCTTCAAATGTCCATTGTAGGATCAATGGACATTTGTAGAAATTTTTCGAAAATCGCGTCATGAGTACGACCTCAATAGCTGATTTTCGTGAAGGGAAATCTGCTAAAAACAAAACTAAAGAGTGGAAGGTAGCGGGGGGGGGTATAATTGAAGGCTGAAAATAAGAAAGCTTCCTTAATACTTCAGTTACGAAACAGTGCTTAGATCATCAATTGTTTAACAACATTGGTTCTATAACATTTTACCATCCCACTAATAATATAGAAAATATTTTGAATTTTCGAATTTCCCCTCCTGCTATACCCCCACTATTCCATGTCCGATTTCTGCCAATAAAAAATAAGATCTTTAGTGTAGACCCAAACGGTTAAATGTCGAAAATGGTATTGATTAAATAAACATTTTTGAAACAAGATTGATAACGCCATCACAACAAATTTGCATGTATTTCGCATAATATAGCCCTCTTGAAAACAATATTCGGTATTTAAAATTACTATAAAGTGGTTCATGGTGTAATAGCGTATTGCTATTCTAACATGAGTAGGAGTGGTGGTTTACTGAAGGCAGGAACTTAAAAAACGCAAATATCTCAGTTAGCTACAGAATAAATGTAAATAACGACATTTATAGACAATTAAATGTGCTATAAAATTGTTTTTTTATTTCTTTTGTTATCCGACTTATAATAACAGAGATATCTTGAATTTTTGAAATTCCCCTCCACCGGTCAGACTCTCAATATTATGGTACCGTTCCCGTAACAGATATATTCAATTAGGCGTCCACTAGTAGGAAATCAAAATTGTTTGCAATTCTAGATGGTGACGGATGCAGGAAGTAATTAGCTAACAGTATTTCCAGAAGTTGAGAGTTTGAATAGAAATGGTTTCAGCGGAAATAAACTATTTAGGTTTTTCCAAGAAAGCCTCACTTCTGTCAATTGTAAAAGAGTATGAAAAACAAAATAACATTTTTCAGTTTGCTTGAGACACTCTGATGTAAGATTAATAAATTCTATTTAGTGAACGGAAGCCGGAAAGTCAATTTTTTAAATCGTAAACTTTCTGAAAAATACAGTCTAAACGTGACTTGTCCTTTTCATTTTTCAGATATAACCAATGTTAACGAAGACACGGATAAATATAAGTTTGATTTCCAAGTAAATCCCCACTCCTATGGGTGGTAGAACAAAGCAAGGTAAAAATAACGCAGTATTCATTCCCTTAATACATATTCATGAACATTTTCAATTCTATGCAGGGATTTTCATGGAACAGGTATAAAGTCTATTTGGCACCCGGAAGTCGGAAGTCGAAACTTGGAACTCATAAGCATTATTCATATAGATTAATTCAGGTCTTAGGTAATGAAGTTTCAAATTAATGGTTATAGCATATCAGTTATGTGAAATAATTAAAAAACAAGAGATTTTTGTTGTTAGTTTTTTTGGCTAATGGAAGGGACTGCAGAAGAAATAAAGAGAGTGTCAGACGTGGAAATTTGTTTTATATTATAATGCTAATATTTATCGAAGGTCTTTGAGATTCCCTTTAAAAATTGCTGAATCAATTTTAGAATGATTGTGTCTCCTTCATTTATTTTAAAATTGTGTTTTCCTTTACCTAATAATATTCATGATTTTATTCAATAGTATGATTAAAGAAACACAAACCCACACTATCACACGCCAACCAGTAATTTAAACATTATAACCTAACAATAAAATATTTATAACTATATCCTTTGATTTGCTGGCCTTATCAAACTAAAGATTTGTTTTCTTCACTAAAGGATGAGGGCATGTTTCAAGAAATATCCTCTTTCCTTTAGTAAGAATGTATTGTAAATAAAATTGAAGTTTTCTAAATAAAAATATGTTTTTAAATATATAGTAAAAGCTTTTACTGTACTATAAACTTGAAATTTTACAGTAGTGTTTATGATAACTTAACTAGAAACAACAAACCATTACTTTTTCTCTCACTAATGAGCTGTTTAATCTAACCTCATCATAGTTAGTATAATTGTTTTTCATTTGTTGGTTGTTTTTTTTTAATTTTACTCATAACTACTTTTAATTAAGGACTAATGTTTTTAATTATTTTAAGTGTATCAAATGTTGTACTTTTGTAGCCCACAGTTTGTTCATAAAGTATACAAATTTAGTTTACAAGATCCTTCTAGGGTTGAATATTTCTTCATTATAATTGAAAAAGAACTATTAAATAAGAGATATCTGTTAAGTAATTTTAAAATTAATTCGTATTATAGGAATGATGTATTTTCATATTTTCTGCTTAATAAATTATTCATACAAAAGTATTTGTGCTCTTTTGGAAAATGGTAAAAGTCTTGTTTAGGATTATTTTCTTTCTCTTGCAGGTGAATTCTTCGTTATTTATGAATTATTAAATTCAGTTTACTTATTTCAAATTTCTTGATTATTAGCAGATTTCCCTTAAGGGAAATCAGCTATTGAGGTTGTACTCATGACGGAATTTCCGAAATTTTTCTTCAAATGTCCATCGATCCTACTTAGTAGATGACGAAAATGAGGTCCGTTCAAAACTGTATATATCTATATATATATATATATATATATATATATATATATATATATATATATATATATATTTGTCTGTTACCGCTCTAGCAGTCGCAATTTTTGTTTAATCGTTACCAAACTCGATATTTAGTCGTTTTATGTAAAAATCAAGTTTGTTAACGGCTGAAATCGGAGAGGGGGTTTAGATGGGAGGATTTTCGAAAATTCGAAATATCTCCGTTATTATGCGTCGGATCGAAAAATGTGTAGAATTAATCTTATTGCAAATTAAATTTACTAGTATAAATATTGTTATATACATTTATACTCTATCTTGACTATTAACCGAGATATTAGCATTTTTATGAAGTCTGTGGTCGGGTATAGCTCGGATTAGGTCGGCCGTTTTCGTAACTACTCGGCTCAGGTGGAAGCTTCTCCTAACCTTACCTGTCGTTTCTAACCTTACCTTACCCTTCGTTACTTTGTGAGATTTATGCAAATACGTTCTGTTCATCCACCCCCCCCCCCCTCTTTAGTTCTTGGACTACTAAAATTTGAGTTATTAAAATATAAATTATTCTTACAATTCAGAAGCCGGTTCAGTTGGGAATTTATTTTAATTAACTGAAAGATTTCTCATTACCGTTTGTATTTAATCACAGTCGTGTTGTGTTACCAGTTTTTCTCAGTGTTTCCAGTTTTACAACAGTAAAACTTCACATGGGAAATCTGCTTAGTTTACGCAGCCCCTGCGTGACGGACTTTTTTTTATACAAGAAAGGACGTGGAACAATGATAGGTGCTATCATTGATACTTTTGGCATAATTTCCCGCCAGATATTTTAACTGTAATTTATATTTCCCTCCTCACCTTCCTCTTTCTCTTTCCTACCACCTTCTCTCTATCTTTTTTTGTTTAGTTTTATTTATAAATGTTTGACCAATGTTAGCTGACAGGTACAGAAAACTTTAAATGTAGAAATAGTCTATTTGTACTTATATTATTTCATTTAGTTTCGTTTTTTGTACTTATCATGTGTTACTCTATTGACGTCTACAATTTATTGTTGAAGTTTTAAGTTCTATGTTTTAATGTGGCTCCATACAATACGTATTGTGTTGAATTATAAATATAGCTCTCGAAATTGATTCAGTATGGTTTGTGTTTTAGCAGTTTAGTATATCTGAGCCGCCTACAACCCGCATTCATTTTTATAATAAAGTGATTCTAAGGATCTTTTGTATTTATTTGATGCTTATGTTCTGTTTACATTGTGAATATATCAAATTACAAATAATTTTTTTATATTTCATTATAAAACTAATAAAAATATGTTTTAATAACTACTGATACTATCATAACCGATACTGATTGTTTTTAGAAATTTTCTGTAGAAACATTGATATTTGTGTGTGTGTGTGTGTGTGTGTGTGTGTGTGTGTGTGTGTGTGTGTGTGTTTGTGTGCGTGCATGAGCGTATGTGTATTTGAACTGGAGGTAGGTGTTAGGAATGGTTTAATCAATGAAATACAGAAAGGAAATAAAACTCATAACTGCAACTGTGTAGCCTTTCACTAGCAAATCGATTGATAGAGATTTAATTTAAAAAGAAAAAAAGCAACATTGTTTATTTATTTGTATTCGTTTGCAGAATTAAAATTTAAAAAAAAAACCGCTAAGATTCTGATTATTTTATTATCACGGAATGCAAAATTAGTTTTAATACTTAAACTTTTCCTTCCCTTTTTGCTTAATAATTGTTTCGGCATGAATAATGTAATCAGCTTTTCTCTTACTTTCAGCTGACAGAGAGAAAACCTTATTTGAAAAATATTAGTCTCTCAAATCTATCGGTCTCCATTTTCAAACAGTAAATCAATCATACCTATGGATGAAACTCGAAACGGAAATTTATTCTTGAATAGAATGATTAACCACTGATGAACGAGAGATTGCAAGAAACTACTAATTCAAAGAAGAACAAAATAAAGCAACAGAATAAATAAAATAAAGGCAATCATAGAAATGATTGCCTACAGATATTATTGTTTACTCCCTCTAGCGAATAACCATTGTGAATTCAGGAGTAGAAGTGTTTAAGCTTCTTGTTAACAAAGTCTTTGTAGAAAATCATTTATTTCTTAGGAGATTTGGCCCCCCAAAAAGGGGTCCTTTCTCCGTTCGCTTTGAAGAATATAATAGATTTTCTGGAAAGGTTTTCTTTTTCAGCGTCTATTTTTATCTGGTATTCGTGGGTTTCTTTCATTACTGATATTTGACTTCGAAATAAGTCCTCTCCTGCGGCAATACTATGATATCGGGTCCGCCAAGTGAAATCGGCCTCCACCCGAAAAAGGTGTCCTGCGGGACTTTTACTGTCGGCATTTCACCTATTTGATGATTTTAGCAGATTCTCATTAGGGGAAATAAGCTATTGACGTTGTAGTCATAGCGCTTTTACGAAAAACTTCCTCGAATGTCCATCGATTCTCCATAGGACATTTAAAAAAAAACAAAACAAATAAATGATATATATATATATATATATATATATATATATATATATATATAAAACTCTTGCTTGTTACCGCAACTTTTTATTTTATTATTACCATACTGTATATACATGTGTTTTATGTAAAACTAAAGATCAAATTCGTTAACTGCTGAAATCGGGCCAAAGGTAGAGGGTCAAGAGGGGGAGAAAATTAAAAATACTTCCGTTACTAACAATCGGATGGAAAAATTGTATGTTATTGATGAGTTTGTAAATTGCATTTATTTATTGAACATTTTTTCTACCTTGAATATGAATTGAGGATTTTGGATTCTTAATTTTCAGCCTTTAGAATGACCTTTATCTCACATGGTAAACCTAGAGTGGCAAGTTCGATTCTTGCCTGGGCAAAGGAAATTATTTAGTGACGGAATTCATTAAATAACATCCTAAAATCCCACCCTGGCTAGAAAAGGGTGGTAGCCAGTAGGTAACCCGTCCCAATTAGCCTTAGTTGCAAAAAAGTGGACGTTAATAAATTATAATAATAATCCCCACTTTTAGTCTTCGCACTTCAGCAATAAGCTAATATATCATGAAAAGTCTTATTTCAAGCTTAAATGCCAAGTATTGTTTTCAAACTAGATGGCATACACGCACATAACCTTGTGTGGTGACGCTATGAAATAAGACTTTATTTTTGGGCTCAAAGATGTTTATTTGATCTGTACTGAACTCGTTTTTAACCGTTTCATTCAAGACTAAAGATTATATCAGGTAATGGCTGAAATCAGAATTGTGGGAGGGGTGTAGAAGGGATCGAAAATTCAAAATATTTCTGTTATGATGAGTCGGAACAAAAATATTATAGATATAATCTCGTTAAACTATTGACGCTCTATAATTGTGGAATTATTTATTCATATTGAATGATGTCGTCTTTATCAATACATGAAGAATTCAAGTGCTATAGTTTCTTTTAAAGGTTCCATTATATTATATGCATGACGATTGACGAAGGATTTGTTTTGGAC